>JAJIBD010000543.1:0-68365 GCA_021461705.1 Cryptotis parvus
GTTGATTTTGTATCCTGCCACTCTACTATATGCGCTCTATTGTTTCTAGGAGTTTTTTGGTAGAGAGTTTAGGGTTCTCTAGGTATAATATCATGTCATCTGCAAATAATGATAGCTTGACTTCTTCCTTGCCTATCTGGATGCCCTTGATGTCCTTTTCTTCTCTCTGATTGCTATGGCAAGTACTTCAAGTACTATATTGAATAAAAGAGGTGAGAGTGGGCAACCTTGTCATGTCCCCTGATCTCAGGGGGAAGGCTTTCAACTTTTCCCCATTTAGAATGATGCTCGCTGTGGGTTTTTGGTAGATGGCTGTAACTATCTTGAGGAAAGTCCCTTCAATTCCCATTTTCTGGAGCCGTTTTAATCATGAACGGGTGCTGGATCTTGGCAAATGCTTTTTCTGCGTCTATTGAAAGGATCATATGGTTTTTATTTTTTCTTTTATTGATATGATGTATTATGTTGATTGACTTGCGAATGTTGAACCATCCTTGCATACCCAGGATGAATCCTACTTGGTCATGATGTATAATCTTCTTGATGATTCTTTGAATTCTGTTTGCTAGTATTTGGTTGAAGATCTTAGCATCCGTGTTCATCAGGGATATTGGTCTGTAGTTTTCTTTCTTTGTGTTGTCTCTCCCTGCTTTGGGTATCAGGGTGATATGTGCCTCGTAAAAGCTGTTTGGGAGTGTTTCTGTTTCTTCTATTTCCTGGAAGAGCTTGAAAAGGACTGGCAGTAGGTCCTCCTTAAAGGTTTTATAGAGTTCACTAGGGAATCCGATGGACCTGGGCTTTTGTGTTTGGGCAGACTTTTAATTACTGTTTCTATTTCCTCGATGGTGATAGGCTTATTCAGGTATTGAAGGTCTTCTTGTTTCAGCCGTGGGAGATTATAGGACTTCAAGAATTGATCCATTTCTTCTAGATTCTCATGTTTCACGGCATACAGGCTCTCAAAGTAATCTCTGATGATCTTTTTGATTTCTGTGGTTTCTGTTGTGATGTCACCCTTTTTATTTCTGATTCTGTTTATTTGGGTTTTCTCTTTCCCTGTCCTTACAAGTCTTGCCAATGGTTTGTCAATCTTGTTTATTTTTTCAAAAAACCAGCTCTTGGTTTCATTAATCTTTTGGATTGTCTTTTTTGGTTTCCAACTCATTGATTTCCTCTCTAAGTTTTATTAGTTCCTTTTTTTCTGCCTGGGTTGGGCTCCTTTTGTTGGTCTTTTTTCTAATGTCTTCAGCTGTGTAGTCAGGTTATTTATGTGGGCTCTTTCTTGTTTCCTGATGAATGCTTGCAGAGCTATAAACTTCCCTCTTAACACGGCTTTTGCCGTGTCCCACAAGTTCTTATAATTGGTATCTTCATTTTCATTTGTTTCCAGAAATCTTTGGATTTCCTGTTTGATTTCTTCTATGACCCATTTGTTGTTCAGCAGTGAGCTGTTCAGTTTCCAGGTGTTTGGTTTGACTCCCTGTTTCTCTGTACGGTTAACTTCCATTTTCAGTGCATCATGGTCTGAAAAGATAGCTGACACAATTTCTATCTTTTTATTTTATTGAGGTATGCTTTGTGGCTCAGCATGTGGTCTATCTTGGAGAATGTTCCATGTGCACTAGAGAAAAATGTGTATTCAGCTTATTTGGTGTGAAAAGCCCTGTATATATCCACTAGCTCTCTTTCTTCCATTTCTTCCTTCAGGGCCAATATTTCCTTGGTGAGTTTCAGTCTTGTTGATCTATCCATCGTTGATAGAGCAGTGTTGAAGTCTCCAACTATTATTGTGCTACTGTTAATGTCTTCTTTGAGGTCTCTTAGTAGTTGTTTTATGTATTTTGCTGACCC
Organism: Cryptotis parvus; assembly: GCA_021461705.1. Classification (NCBI taxonomy): domain Eukaryota; kingdom Metazoa; phylum Chordata; class Mammalia; order Eulipotyphla; family Soricidae; genus Cryptotis; species Cryptotis parvus. The sequence continues at coordinate 1,852 of JAJIBD010000543.1, forward strand.
CCGTTGGGTGCATATATGTTTAGTAGTGTAATTTCTTCCTGGTGTGCATACCCCTTAATTAATAAGAAGTGGCCTTCGTTGTCCCTTCTAACCTTTTTCAGCCTGAAGTCTATATTATCTGATACTAATATGGCCACACCAGCCTTTTTGGAGGAGTTGTTTGCATGGAGAATGGTCTTCCAACCTTTGACTCTGAGTCTGTGTTTGTTCTGCTTATTCAGATGCGTTTCTTGTAGACAGCAGAATGTTGGGTTCAATTTTTTAATCCATTTTGTCACTCTGTGTCTCTTAATTGGTGCATTTAGACCATTGACATTGAGAGCAATTATTGTCATTGGATTTTGTGCCATCTTTCTTTTTGTGTTTGTTGTGATTATGGGTTTGGTCGCATTACAGTAGTCCCTTCAGTCCTTCTTTTAAAGTTGGTTTTCAGTCCATGAAGTTCCTGAGTTGTTGCTTATCCATGAAGTTGTGTATCTTTCCTTCATATCTGAATGTGAGCCTGGCCAGATAAAGAATTCTTGGTGAAGCCTGCAGTTCATTGAGCCTTTTCGCAATATCCCACCATTGTTTTCGGGCTCGGAGTGTTTCATCAGAGAAGTCTGCTGTAAATCTTAGAGATGTTCCTTTGTATGTGATTTCCTTCGTTGTTCTTGCTGCTTTCAGTATTCTATCCCTATCTATAGTTTTTGTCATTTTTATTAAGATGTGTCTTGGAGTATTCTTGTTGGGGTTTCTTTTAGCTGGTATCCTACAGGCCTCTTGGATCTTGAGGCAAGTGTTTTTTAGTTCCGGGAACTTCTCAGCAATGATGGCTTTGACAGTTTCTTCTTCATCAGGGTTTTCTTCTTGCCCTTCTGGGACCCCAATGATCCGTATGTTGTTTCTTCTGGCTTCATCCCGATTATCTCTTGTTGTCTGTTCGGTAATTGTGAGCCTTTTTTTCTATCTTCTGGTGTTGTGTACAGAATCTTTGGAACTCATCTTCGAGATCACTAATTCTTTCTTCAGTAGCTATTATTCTGCTATGATGGCCTTCCACTGTGTTTTTTTATTTCATTTACCTCATTTTTAATATCTGTCATTTCCCTTTTGCATTTTCCTCACTTCTTCTATCATGTCCTCTTGTATTTTATTGATTTTGCATTCCATTGCTTCTTTGAATTCCTTTTGAATCCTTAACAGTTCTTTCCGAAATTCTTTTTCAGAGAGGTTATACAACTCATCGGTATTGCTAGACTCATCTGGCCCCAGTGATTTCACTCACAGAGCTTGATGGAATTTTGCGTTGCTTTACCATTATGACTATTGTAGGTTGCAAATGTGAGTTCTTGGGTGACTAGATAGTACAGTTAGTAGGTGTCTGGTCTGTTTGCAGAGTTTGGGTGGGTGGGAAGGATGTAGGAACAAAGGTTCACTGGTACCTCATGCAAGGTAGGTAGTGAGAGGGTGGCGTGGGCGCGCTAGCGCCCGCGCGGTTTTGAGTTTTGGGATGTTCCCAGAAGCGCAGGGCCCCAAGGGTCGGTCCGGGTTGAAACCAAGGCAGTTTGCCTTGGTTCCCGTTGATGGAGTTTCCGCTCTTCCCTGGGGCAGCTTGGGGTCTGCGGAGACACAAGAATCACACACACTGCTTTCTTTTTTTGAAGAGTATTTTTAAGCAGGTTTTCATTTTTATTTCCTTTTACTTTTTTTGTTTAGGTGCTATAATTGACATTGTTAATAATAATAGTTATATGCATATTGTGAGCCTTTAATTTTTTAATATGTATCCACATGGAGTAATTTAGAACTTTAATTTTTATTTATTTATTTATTTATTTATGGATCATTTTTGGAGATTATTAAATTACCTAGACATAATTTCTGGAAATTATTCAATGATCTAGGCTTCATGTCCTTGTTGTTTGGATGAAAAAAACTGAGTTTGGAGCCCCACTCTTTTCATCCAAAAACTGAGATTGTGTCGTGCTTACTTTAGTTCTTTAGAACAGTGTTTGCATAGATCACCTAATTTAAAAGCAAATAATTGGTTATCTTTTTCTTCCAATGTTGAATTTGGAATTATAACTTGATTTGGTGGTGAACAGGATCTGTTAAACAACCACCCCATTTTATTTTCAGGAATACACACACAAACTAGAGGAGGTTAAAAGAGGGGAGAAAAAAGCACTAAAATCTACCATACCTCTAATTTCAATATGAGCTATAACAATAATGGTTTGAAAGTCTTAGAGATCTCAGTAGCTAAAAGTACCTGTCTTTTTAAGTATGAGGCTGTGAGTTTAATCCTTGGTGCCACCCATACGAGCAGGCATGATCCTGATGACTGTTGTGAGAGGCTTCCAGTGCTACTGTGAAATATGCCAGGAGTGTGCGCGAGCAACACAACTAAAGTGTGAAACTACGGGAGAGCAGGGCAACTAAAAGTAAACAATGCGTGAGCCCCAGGCCCAGGAGTGTTCACTCCTTTGCCCTCTGTCACATTTGAGTAGTGTATTATCAACAAAATGTACAATCACAATTAAATCTGTGTGAGCCACATAGATGACTACAACCAGTCATAACAGCAACAAAGGAAAGGAAGAAAGAAAATGAAAACTGGAAGGAGGTACAAAGCAATAATATAGTGGATAGGGCACTTGCCTTGCATGGACCTACCTACGTGCAATCTTCAGTACTCCATAAGGTCTCCTGAGACTGCCAAGAGTGATCTCTGAGTGCAAAGATAGGCATAAGTCTTGAGCACTGCTGGATGTACACCCCTTCACCGCAAAAAGGAAAAACAGTTAAAGCCTACTTATAAAAAAAGAATACTTCTCAAGCTCCCTGTGCCCAGCCGTTCATGAGGCAGTCGGGAGGCATGGTGGGCTCCAGCCTTGGCCCACCACCCCGGCAGAACCTCACAACAAGCCAGACGACCCCCACCCACTCCATGGGCGCCGCCATTTTCCACATTGGACTTCCCCTCTCATCAGAACTCCACCCAGCCGACCAGCCCATCACAGCCCGGATCATCGACACCCACCCTGGAGCAGTTTCTTCCCTCAATCCGCCCAGGTATGCTGGTCCAGAGACTCTCAGACATGGGGAAGAGCGGTTCCCTTGCTCTCCCTGTGCCCAGCCGTTCATGAGGCAGTCGGGAGGCATGGTGGGCTCCAGCCTTGGCCCACCACCCCGGCAGAACCTCACAACAAGCCAGACGACCCCCCCACCCACTCCATGGGCGCCACCATTTTCCACATTGGACTTCCCTCTCATCAGAACTCCACCCAGCCGACCAGCCCATCACAGCCCGGATCATCGACACCCACCCTGGAGCAGTTTCTTCCTCAATCCGGCCCAGGTATGCTGGTCCAGAGACTCTCAGACATGGGGAAGAGCGGTTCCTTGCTCTCCCTGTGCCCAGCCGTTCATGAGGCAGTCGGGAGGCATGGTGGGCTCCAGCCTTGGCCCACCACCCCGGCAGAACCTCACAACAAGCCAGACGACCCCCACCCACTCCATGGGCGCCGCCATTTTCCACATTGGACTTCCCTCTCATCAGAACTCCACCCAGCCGACCAGCCCATCACAGCCCGGATCATCGACACCCACCCTGGAGCAGTTTCTTCCTCAATCCGGCCCAGGTATGCTGGTCCAGAGACTCTCAGACATGGGGAAGAGCGGTTCCTTGCTCTCCCTGTGCCCAGCCGTTCATGAGGCAGTCGGGAGGCATGGTGGGCTCCAGCCTTGGCCCACCACCCCGGCAGAACCTCACAACAAGCCAGACGACCCCCCCACCCACTCCATGGGCGCCGCCATTTTCCACATTGGACTTCCCTCTCATCAGAACTCCACCCAGCCGACCAGCCCATCACAGCCCGGATCATCGACACCCACCCTGGAGCAGTTTCTTCCTCAATCCGGCCCAGGTATGCTGGTCCAGAGACTCTCAGACATGGGGGAAGAGCGGTTCCCTTGCTCTCCCTGTGCCCAGCCGTTCATGAGGCAGTCGGGAGGCATGGTGGGCTCCAGCCTTGGCCCACCACCCGGCAGAACCTCACAACAAGCCAGACGACCCCCACCCACTCCATGGGCGCCGCCATTTTCCACATTGGACTTCCCTCTCATCAGAACTCCACCCAGCCGACCAGCCCATCACAGCCCGGATCATCGACACCCACCCTGGAGCAGTTTCTTCCTCAATCCGGCCCAGGTATGCTGGTCCAGAGACTCTCAGACATGGGGAAGAGCGGTTCCTTGCTCTCCCCTGTGCCCAGCCGTTCATGAGGCAGTCGGGAGGCATGGTGGGCTCCAGCCTTGGCCCACCACCCCGGCAGAACCTCACAACAAGCCAGACGACCCCCACCCACTCCATGGGCGCCGCCATTTTCCACATTGGACTTCCCTCTCATCAGAACTCCACCCAGCCGACCAGCCCATCACAGCCCGGATCATCGACACCCACCCTGGAGCAGTTTCTTCCTCAATCCGGCCCAGGTATGCTGGTCCAGAGACTCTCAGACATGGGGAAGAGCGGTTCCTTGCTCTCCCTGTGCCCAGCCGTTCATGAGGCAGTCGGGAGGCATGGTGGGCTCCAGCCTTGGCCCACCACCCCGGCAGAACCTCACAACAAGCCAGACGACCCCCCACCCACTCCATGGGCGCCGCCATTTTCCACATTGGACTTCCCTCTCATCAGAACTCCACCCAGCCGACCAGCCCATCACAGCCTGGCTCAAGCGGCCGCGCTTGGTTCATCAATAAAGGCTTTATTTGGAGGTGTTTATAGAATATGCCTCCCGCACGGCAAGCCTAGCAAGCTGCTCGTGTTGTATTTGATATGCCAAATGCCAGTAACAATTATATTAGATCATTCTCATGACCTAATATAATGGTTTGAGGCCTCTTTATGTTCCTGTACCAAGCCGATGCCCTTGGCTCTACAGCATGTGACAGGACATATTGAGATATTACTGGTGCCCGCTCTAGCAAATAGATGATTAACGGGAAGATCGTGATCGTGATCGTGACTTCTCAAGCTTCTGCACCTCAAAAGAAACAGTGACCAAAATATAAACACAGTCCACAGAATAGGAAAGAATATTCACCCAATACACATCTGATTAGGCTTAATATCTAGAATATATCAGGCACTGGTAGAACTTTACAAGAAGAAAACAGCCAACCCCATCAAAAAAATGGGGAGAAGAAATGAACAGAAACTTCAACAGGGAAGAAATTCGAATGGCCAAAAGACATATGAAAAAATGCTCATCATCAGTAATCATCAGAGAGATGCAAATCAAAACAACAATGAGATATCATCTCATACCACAGAGACTGTGCATATCCAAAAGAGCAAGAACAACAAGTACTTGGTGTGGATGCAGGGAAAAAAGGGACTCTCATTCATTGTTGGTGGGAATGTCGACTGGTACAGCCTTTTGGAAAACTATATGGACATTCCTCCAAAGACTATAAATTGAGCTCCCCTTTGACCCAGCCATGCCACTCTGGGGATATACCCTGGAAAGTCCAAAAACACAGAGCGGTAACATATCCTCACTTTTATTTTCATAGCAGCACTAATAACAATTCCCAGAATCTGAAAATAATCAGTGTGCCTGAGAACTGATGACTAGATAAAGAAACTTTGGTGCATCTACACAATGGAATATTATGCAGCTGTTAGGAAAAATAAAGTTATGAAATTTGCCTCTAAATGGATGGACATGGAGAGGATCATGTTGAGTGAAATTAACCAGAAGGAAAAAGACAGGTACAGAATGACTGCACTTATTTGCATGACATAAATATACAGATAAACACACACACACACATACATATATACATATACACACACATATTATGATACCAATATCCAAGGTCAGGTGAAACATGAATCAGGAGGTCTTGTCAAAGGTGGAAATTATCACAAACAATTGGGAATCAGAGGTTAGGTAAGACATAGAAGGGAACAGTGTGCTAACAAAAAGTGCTAACACCAACCTAAAACTGAGCATTAAATACAGGCAAAAAGATACACAGGATAAACTCTAACTGTATGTATTACAATCCACAATATGTAAGAGAGGTAGAGAGAAAGAGAGAAAAGACATAAAGAACCTACCATAGAGGCAGGCTAGGGGGGGGGGGAATTAGGGACGTTGGTGGTAGGAAATGGGCACTGGTGGAGGGATAGGTGCTGGAACACTGTATGACCGAAACACAGACATGAACATTTTTGTAATTGTATATCTCACAGTGGTATAATAAAATATTTTTTAAAAAAATAACACTTCTCGAAGCTTCCTCAAGAGAGTCAAAGTCATCTACCAAAAACCCACAGCGAGTATCATTCTCAATGGGGAAAAATTGAAAGTCTTTCCCCTTAAGGTCAGGAACATGACAAGGTTGCCCTCTCTCACCTCTTTTATTCAATATAGTACTAGAAGTACTCGCCATAGCAATCAGAGAAGAAAAGGACATTAAGGGCACCCAGATAGGCAAGGAAGAAATCAAGCTAACACCTTGTCTAACCTGCACAAAAATCAGATCAAAATGGATTAAAGATCTCAATATCAGACCTGATTCCATAAAGTACGTTGAAGAAAATATAGGAAAAAATCTTCCACGACATTGAAGCTAAAGACATCTTCAAAGGTGAAACACCATTAACAAAGCAACTAGAAGAAAATATAAACATATGGGACTACATGAAATGAAGAGCTTCTGCACCTCAAAAGAAACAGTGACCAAAATAGAAAAACAGTCCACAGAATGGGAAAGAATATTCAGCCAATATCCATCTGATAAGGGGTTAATATCCAGGATATATCAGACACTGGTACAGCTATATAAGAAAAAAACCAGCCAACCCCATTAGAAAATGGGGAGAAGAGATGAACAGAAACTTTGACAAGGAAGAAATTTGAATGGCCAAAAAGGCATATGAAAAAAATGCTCATCATCACTAATCATCAGAGAGATGCAAATCAAAACAACAATGAGATATCACCTCACACCACAGAGACTGGCCCATATCCAAAAGGGTAAAAGCAACAAGTGCTGGCGTGGATGCGGGGAAAAGGGGACTCTCATACAATGTTGGTGGGAATGTCGACTTGTACAACCTTTCTGGAAAACAATATGGACATTCCTCCAAAGACTAGAAATTGAGCTCCCCTTTTGACCCAGCCATACCACTCCTGGGAATATACCCTGGGAAGCCAAAAACACACAGCAGAAACACAATCTGCACTTTTATTTTCATAGCAGCACTATTCACAATAGCCAGAACCTGGAAACAACCAGTATGCCCGAGAACTGATGACTGACTGGATAAAGAAACTGTGGTACATCTACACAATGGAATACTATGCAGCTGTCAGGAAAAATGAAGTTATGAAATTTGCCTATAAATGGATGGACATGGAAAGAATCATGTTGAGTGAAATTAGTCAGAAGGAAAGAGAGAGACATGGAATGACTGCATTTATTTGCATGACATAAATACACCAGGTGATCTTACCTAAGGTGGTAATTGCCACAAGAGCGTGGGAGTCAGAGGTTAGGTAAGATAGAGAAGGGAACATGTGTGAATAAATGTCAAAAGGGCTGATACCAACATAGAACTGAGCATTAAATACAGACAAAAAATGCAAATGATGGCTTCTAAGTGTACGTAGTGCAACCCACAATGTGTAGGAGAAGGAGGAGAAAGAGAGGGAGAAAGAGAGGGAGAGAGAGAGGAGATAAAGAACCTGCCATTTAGGCAGGACGTGGGAGGGAGGAGGGAATTGGGGACATGGGTGGTGGGTGATGGGCACTGGTGGAGGGCGGGGTGCTGGAACACTGTGTGACCGAAACCTCTAAGCGTGAACAACGTTGTAATTGTATATCTCACGGTGGTATAATAAAATGTTAAACAAAAATAACACTTCTCATAAAAAATTTTCAATAGAAGAGCAAGGGTCAAGGGACTCTGGTCTATCAGTAATGTGGTAGAATGCTAAAGCTCTATACCTAAATCACAGAATCAACACAAATGAAAACATGAGATCTGAACTACAACCACCAAACTTGAAATGTGTCTCTTAAGGTGGAAGGCTGGGGAGAAGGGGGGAAAGAGGGTATGAGAGCGAAGCTGGACAGTGGCGGAGGGAAGGTAACACTAATGGTGGAACTGGCTAGAGTGTTATATGTCTAAAGCTCAACTCTTAATAACTTTGTATATTACAGTTCTCTTTGATAAAATTAAAATATATATATACTGGAGTTTAGGTTCCTACAGCACCAGTAAAAGACCCTGGACAACTTTGACACAGGGCTTGAGTCAAAACTCCTGTCCAGATGCGGCATAAAGGCCAAGTGTGTGACCTTGAGCTTGTTACTTAACGTGCTCTGGTATTCAGCTCTGGGGGAAATGCTGTTCTCCCCACTTAACTCCAAGGACTGTTTGAAGGCTCAAATGAGATTGTGTATGTGAAAACCACTTGGGGGAGGAGGGGAAAATAAATAGCTCTCTACAACCGCTAGGTATTATTTCAAAGTCGTGCTTGGGCCTGGAAAGCATCAATCTTCTGCATGTTACCAGTGTGCGAGAAAGGCAGCCTGTGGAGTTTTTCAAGAGGCTGGTAGGATCCAAGTTAGGCAGCTCATTGTTCAGGCTGAGTAGGCAAAGCGGGAAATTCTGGAACCAGCACAGCATCTGGGAGTGATTAGGGTTTCTAAGGCTTGTGCTGAACTGCAGGCACGGCCTGCCAGAAGGGTCAGAGCACCCGCCCCAGTGCACACCAGATGCCCGCTTTCAAGGGGAAGTGAAGGTAAATAGCAGAGCAGACGCCTCGGCACACCAAAGCATGGCTGCTATCACACCCCCACCGCACACAGCTCAAGTACTCACAGAGGGGCACAACCCGTCTGCACTCCTGTGAAAGTTCCAAGTCCCCAAGCAACAATGGCCACCATGGATCTCTCAGAAGAGTCACTTGTGCTTCGTTGATTCCTCCTCTACTTGCAGAGTGGGCCAGGTGGAACTCACACGTTTCAATTAAAGTTAGGCTGCTTCCAAGGCTCAGCAGACACACAAACATTGCTCGTCCCCAATCATCATGAATTTCATCTGTATCTGGAATGTGGCTGCAGTTTATGGGTTTCTTCTAACCTAGCAGACATGATGGACTTTGAACCCATCTCAAAGCCAATCTCTGGTGTGGGGCAGAGAGATCTGGGACATTCAAGTGGGCTAGATGAGATGGGCTGAGAGTGGTTGGAGTAAAAGGCAGAAGAATGAGAGCCCAAGTTGTCCTGAGAAATATTTTGTCTAAGTGTGAATGTTTCTTGTTTATAAAGGCTCTGTGTGTGTGTGTGTCATGCAAGATAAACTTCAGCTGAAAAACCTAGAGTGGGGTCCACTTAGAAATGGATATGAGAGCTAAGGAAGAATTTACTGGCCAAGCCACAGATTCCACTGAGGTACTGCACCGAAAACATGAGGTGCCCATTCAAGAAGAGAACCAGGTTTTATGAAACCCACTTAAAGATACTCAGAGAATCAGCACAACTTTATGGTAGACTGATAGTTCATCTGATGTGTGTTCTTATTTTGTTTTGAGGCCTAAAGGGGCTCTATGCTCAGAAGCAACCCCTGTTGGTGCTAGAGGACCAGATATACCTAGGTCTGGGAATTAGAATTGGGGTCACCTGCATCAAGACAAGTAGTACCTTAATCCTTGTACTTTCTCTCAGGCCCCAGAAGTTCTGTCTTTCTATAAGCACCTAAAGAGAGAGTAGGGAGAAGGGTGCCCAAAAGGAACAAGAAGAGAACTGATGAAAAGACCACAGCTGGCCATGTGATAGGTGAATCTAGAGATGTGACCATCTAGAACAAGCACTTGACTCCAGGAAAGCAGTATCTGGTCTTGAGTCAGTCACTGAGGCAAAAAAAAAAAAAGAACAGAGCAGCTAAACAAAAATCACACCTATTTGATTAGGAATTTGTCTAAGTTTTCTTTAAGAAAACAACTGGTCTACCTGTGAATGAAATCTAGCCATAAAACCCCTCAAATACATCCTAAAGAAATTACTTCTTTGGGGGAATAAAAGAGACTGGCAAATGAAATTGTGGGGGTGGAGAGGAGAATAAAACCTTTCACCCATGAGTGAATAGACCTTAGTTCTAGACCCTGTTGTGTCCATTGCTGAGTTGGCATTTCAGGTGATTCTTCCTTCTGTCTTTGTGTCTTCTGAAAATCTGCAGTCTATGATGACAGCAGGAATTGGGTAAGGAGAGGTGGAAAGATGATCTCCCAAGAGCTCTTCCAGTGAAAATAGTATGATTTCAGTTAGCATATAAAATAATTGAAGGAGCCTGGGAGGCTATATATCAAAACATGACTAAAGGCTACCTCTGGGGAATGGAATTAGGGCAGGAGCAGAAAGATAAAAGAAAAGAAATGGAGAACACATTCAGTATGTAGGGGGAAGGGGAAAATAAGAGGTTAATAAAATGCAGAAAGGGCTTTGAATTGTTAAACATGAAAATTTCCAGTTAGCATATAACATAACAGAGAAAGTTTAGAGGACCATATATCAGAATGTTACTGGTAGTTGGTGTGTAAGCCCAAAGCCAGAGTGAAGGGACCTAGGAAATCCATCAGGATGGTTAGTTCCTATATCTGCACTCTCTCTCATTCTTATTGAAAAGCCCCTGGCAGATTCAATGACTATAGAACTTCTCTGGGTTCTCTGGGACTCAAAGCTCAGTGAGGGTTAGAAAAAGACTGGAGAGGTTTGCCTGGGAGCCAACTCTGAAAACTCCTATGCAATATACCTTTAATTTTCTGGCAGTATGAAGAAGGGTGAAAGTGTTATCCATTACACACTGAAAGGGTGTTCCATGGATATATTAACCTCATCACTGTGAGGGGAGCCAGGACAGGGAGAATATACTCAGCAATGCTCATAGGTTACTCACGTGGTGTGCAGAGGACCGTTTGGGATGCCAGGGACCTAACTCTGGTCAGCTGTGTGTAAGGCAGGCACCCTACCCACTATAGCATCTCTCCGGCCCTCATCACTGTGATTTTTTTTTATAATTCTAACATTCCTATTTGTCATTATCAGCTTCAAGACCCACAAGTTTATCACCAGACCTATATAGAATGTAATGAAAGAAATGCAAACTCTATTTTCAGAAGCTTCTCCAAATTAAATAAGTGACACCTTCCACAAGTTCCCAAGTGCATCATGAGTCTGTATCTCTTGGAAGTTTCTGCTGTCTTCATGTGGCTAAGGACCTGTTGTGGCACAATTCCAGTGGAATTGCCAAACTGTACATTCGCAGGGTTCCAGTGAAAACTACAAGCCTCATATTGATTACTGCATTGCATCCTGGGGATAAGATCAAGTCAACTGTTAGAGGCCAAGCAAAACTGACATTCCAAAAGGGGAGAAAGCAGAATAAACACATGGGAGTAAAATATTTAACAGTTACTAATATGTCCAGGGTCCACCTCTAAACTTCTTTCATCTGATGTTTTCTCACTTTTTTTCTCTCATCACGCTTAAATACCAAGCTTTGGAATGTATTGGATACAAATGGAGTTGCTATTTCAAAACTAAAAGAACAAGAATTCAAATGACAGGATAACCAGAACCTGTAAGGTGAAGAGGCTTTTGCCTACTACTTGAAAAGACAACGGGCAAAGGAATGCAAATGAAATGTAAAACACATCTCTTGCTATTCATATAGGTGAGTATTGGTTTTAAGCCAACTTCCTACCAAAGCTCTTCCCTTATTTAGGGGAACATGGTTACTTGATGAAGTTATTGTTTGGAGTTAGGTAAAATACTGGTTGTCTAGTAATGGCACAATTCTGGGATTATTTTTACTCTCCTTTGAACTCATGCCCCTGCCCTATCACTCCTTGTCATCTTTCCTCATCTTCCTCACTAGCCTACATAATTTTCCGTTGTAGAAATTCTAGAAATAACTCAGATGTGTTACAAGCTACTGAGTTCTAAAATACCCCATGATGGGTGAGTTGAGAGTTGAAAGCTGAATCTTCAAGGGACCTCCACGCACTTCCAGCTTTCCCATCAGAAATTAAGGTCTCTACCATTTAGGAAGGTGATTGCCATTTTATTTCCTCTGAACATGAGTTCTGAGTCATGTGTAAGAAAGAGGCATCCCATGTTTCTCCTTATATATCTTTACTTCACAGAAGCTGCTCTTTTTTCTCATTAAACTAAATATTTGTAATTTCAGTTAAAAAACTTGTTATCACTGAGTTTACTCCATGGTATGGAGATGTTATATATTAGTCTGGATTTACTGCAAAGTGAATCCGAACTTGGAAAAGGACTAATTATGATTAACAGAAGAATTTCACAATACTTCATCTCTGATCAAAGAAAAATACCTAAAAGGTGATATTTATTTTCTGCTGCTTTTTAAAACTTCTTAAAAGTAGCTGAAACATGTTGAGTGAAATTAGCCATAAGAAGAGAGACAGATACAGAATGACTGCATTTATTTGCATGACATAAATATACATGTACATATTATGATACCAATATCCAAGGTCAAGTAAAACATGTATCAGGAGGTCTTGTCAAAGGTGGAAATTATCACAAAAGTGTGGGAGTCAGAGGCTAGGTAAGACAGGAAATGGAACAGTGTGCTAACAATTGTCGAGGGTACTAATACCAACTTAGAACTGAGCATTCAATACAGGCAAAAAGATACACATGACAACCCTTTAATGTATGTTCTGTAATCCATAGTCTTGAAGGGAAAGGAAAAGAGAAAGAGAGAGAAAGGGAAAGAAATAAAGAACCTGCCATGGAGGAGGGCTGGGGAGGGGGAAAGGAACAGGGACGTTAGTGGTGGGGAGATGGGCACTGGTGGAGGGATGGGTGCTGGAACACTGTATGACCAAAACCCAAATATGAACTCTTTAATTGTATATCTTTGTAATTGTATATCTCATGGTGGTATAATAAAATACTTTAAATTTTTTTTTAAAAAAGTAGCTGAAACATTCCCTCCATGAACTTCAGGGAAAGATGACTTACCAAAGGACAGGAAAACTAAGGTGAGGTGTTTGCCTTGCATGTGGCTGAGCTGTTTTGGTCCCTTAGCCCTGCCAGAAGTAATTTCCTAAGTGCAGAGCCAAGTGTAACCCCTGCACATAGCTGGGGTGGCCCATACACAAAGAAAGTAAAAAAGAAAGAATGATTATCTATCTTTGTTGCAAGTGTCCTCGGACACCAGAAATCACTTACTAGGGCTGCTACCTCGCTTCTGTATTGTAACTGAGTGATCTCCCAACAGAACAAATCTCAAGCATTTGTGGGGAAAAAAATCACTGAAGACACAGTGCTGCCAGGACCCTGCCATGCTGGGAGCTACTGTATCTTCAGATTCAGTTGTATCATCTGGTCTTGTTGGTTTAGTAAAATGGGGATTGGCCCCTGACCCCTTTAAGCACTGCTTGGGAGGCAGCCCTCAACAAAAAATATGTCGAAAGATGAAGTGGGGCTGATACAATAAATACTTTATTCACAGGGCCTTTAAAAATGACCCATTGCATGCTTTCAAATTTTTCTGTGTGTGTAAAGGAAAATTAGACTTCAAGCTTCTTACATGTATGTATGTGCTCTCCCACAGAGCTATATCCCCAGTCCCACAGGAGTCTTTGACCAACGATAATCTTTTGCTCAGTATGTGACATCATTACCTGGGAATCCCAAAGAGTGAGAAAACTCTAAGAGATAAAATCAGCTGCCTGGTCTACACCAACCATCATTTTTATTCCAAACTTTCATAACAGAGGATGTCTTTTTGAAAGACTAATCCCTATGCTTATTCAGCTCAAACAGCACAATTAAGTAAGAGTTCTGACAACACTATTTGGAAAAATCTCAGGAAGCCCATGTGGCTGAGCACTGTCCTTATCTAACTTTGTTTTCCTTTTCACGGGGGTCACAGAACCCACAGAGGCAGAAACGAATGGGTTTTGTATAACCCTGGCCTTCTCCTAAAGCCCAATTATTTGTTCTCAGAAACTCAAACCACTTCTCTCTACCCAAGCAGGCCAGAAAGCTTGCAGGTAGAATGGAGCCAAAGAGTCTGGTTTAGTTGCAAGAGCCAAAACACGAGTCGACCCATTTGAGCTGACTAGACACATAGGCAAAAGAAAATATCCCCAAAATTTATATACGGTATGTGTACGTGCTGGGTCTGTGTCATGTTTGGGCAAATGGTCCCTGGGGCTGACAGGGAATAATGACCAAGTATTTTCACTGGCATGGCTTTTCCTTGGCTCATCTAGGCTGTTGGAGGCAGAGCAACAAGACTAGATCCCGACTGACTTTAATTCGCCTACCTCATTTCTTGACAAGCAGGACTAGAAATTGCAGTGCTCTTTATTTCTGTGACTGATAACTCTTTTAAGAGGTCCTCTACCCCTGCTTAAAACGTTTTTCTTCTAAACCAAAAGGTGCTTTTAAGATTCTACATATCACTTGATATAAAGAGAGGATTGATTTATCCACTTATTTTGTGCACGTTTGACCTTCCATTTGCATTCAGCTGTGCTATGCACTGTAGAAAATAAAATAAGCACATGAAAAGCCCAAATATGACACATACTGCTTTAAAATTTAACTATGGGGTGAACTGCTTGTAGATAATGTAAAGTGCACTTTTAAAAAGCACAATATAAATTCTCTCCTTCACTCCGTGGAGATCTAGGTAGTTTATAGCTATAAAGAACTTACCCTTCTGTGTAAAGATTCTTTTCCTATATGACTTTTAGAAAGTTTTGCACATTGAGGTCAGACCCTAGACAAAATAATGAAGTGAGTGACCTTCATCTTTACAACTGTCCAAATTCTTGAGCTTTTCTCTTTTAATTAGAAACCATTTTGCTCATAATGGCCTTGGTTGCCAACGGTCTCCACTGTGCTCTTCACTTATGAGTCTAAAATGGTCCTTAAAAGCTCTCTTTCTTCCAACAACCACTTCTCAGAGTGTGTAGCTGTCTGGGAATTAACATTCAGAGATATCCATTTTGCTAGAATGCCAAAATCTGCACAGTGCCAGCCATAAGCATTTGTCTTGAGTTGATGAGGCAATGATATAGAATCCATACCACTGTAGAAGCACCAACTCTGTCGTGAACAGTTACTCTTCATGTCTCAGTGTCCTTTTAGTTATGAATAGGTAAAAGGGTATGGAATATAATATTGGGTTTCATCTCATCCATGATGCCTCCTACTATCAGTTGTACCGTGACTTTACATGCAATGGGAAATAAAAAATAATCTCTGCTTGAAAAACACCAGCAGTTGGAGAATACATATCAATTTCAGGGTGTTAAGATTATGGAGGAAATTGGGTTGGGGGGCTGGAGTGATAGTCTAGCAGGGAGGGCATTTGCTTGCAAGTGGCTGACCCAGGTTCAATCCCCAGCACCCTATATGGTCCCCAAGCACGGCCAGGAGTAATTCCTGAGCACAAAGCCGAAGTAACACCTGAGAAGTGCTGGGTGTGACTCAAAAAAGCAAAAGAAAAAAAAAGAAAATTGGGTTGAAGAGAGAGGCAGTTGCCTCACACACGATATGTGGTTCAATGCCTAGCATGACATATGTTTCCCTGAACACTGCCAAGAGAGATCCTTGAGCACAGAGCTAGGAATAATCTCTGAGCACCACTGGGTGTGGCAAGGGAGAAGGAGCAAGAGGAGGAAGAGAAGAAGTAGGAGAAGGAGGAGTAGAAGAAGAAATAGGAGGAAAAAGAGGAGAGATGACTATGGATAAAAACAATTTAAAAGTTAACACTGTAATTTAGGTATGTAGCTCAGGCGTAGAACACTTATCTTTCACATGTGAGGCCCTAGGGTCAATCTTGGGCACTGGAAGTGATTTAATTAATTAAAAAATAAAATTTCATATTTCATCTTAAAAGATACAATAGCATCAACATCATAAGGTCTTCTGAGGATATCAAGTATAAGGTAATTAGTACAATGCTGAGCACAGATAAAGCAATTGAATGCTGTCTGATATTTAAGTGCAGCTCCTGCAAACAATATAATGCATTTAAACAAGTCCTTTAAACACTATGCCTTATATACACTGCAGCTGGGTGCTGGGCCAGATATGGGGACTTAAAGTCATTGGAAACTTAAAAAAACCTTAAAAGCCTTGTGGATGACTTAGAATCTTCAGTGACCTCACTTAGTATATAGGTCTTAAAAGTTATGTGTAGAAATGCTTCTATCAAAACCTATCTAAATCTGGGATCAGAACTTTTACCACAATTTAGACAGCCTTAGCCCTGCATTAAACAATTACATTTTTCAAAGGCTTTTGTAATTAACTGAAGTATGACTGACCCAATTCTCACAAAAACAAAAAAATCACTTTCCTAACTTAGCAGCTTGCTCACACTCTTTAAATCTGAAAGTGTACTCAAAGTATCTATAATTATTTATCCTCAGTATTCTAGATTTATGTCATTTGATGTGCTAAGCTGCTGGGGTGGAAATGAAGATAACACAGTAAAGAATATCCCTCAATACCAAAAGCCAATTACCTTTCAGATGAATGACATTATAGAAGAATATTTTAGGAAGCACTGTGAGTGACAGATGTCATATGTATAGAAATCAGATCTTGTTACCTTTATGTTAATTCCACACAAGACATACTGAGATCACATGAATCCAGAAGTGAAATGTGATATATATACATATGTGTGTGTGGTCATGTATCACTTGTCACTTGTCTTCCCGTTGTTTATCGATTTGCTCAAGCGGGCACCAGTAACATCTCCATACGTCCTGTTGCATGCTAGTGTAGTCCAAGGGCATCTGCTCGCTCCAGGAATACGAAGAGCCTCATTCCTTCAGGTCATGGGAATGAGGTCTATAATTGTTACTGGGTTTTGGCATATCAAATATGACAAGGGTAGCTTACCAGGCTTGCCAGGCTCTGCAGTGCGGGTGGTATACTCTCAGTAGTAGGCTCTCATCTCGTGCATTTACTGATGAACTGCACGGCAGAAAAGCACAGTGTGCGGGGAGAGATCAGCTTTTCTCTTGGGTGGAGCCCTGACAAGCTGTGGAGTCCAGATGTTGAAAATGGCAGCCCTCATGGTGTGGGGGTTTCTCTGGCTTTTTTTTGGGGGTTCACACCCAGCAATGCTCAGGGGTTACTCCTGGCTCTGCACTCAGGAATTACTCCTGGCGGTGCTTGGGGGACCATATGGGATGCTGGGGATCAAACTCAGGCCAGCACAGACTCGCCACATGCAAGGCAAATGCCCTACCCACTGGACTATCTCTCCTTCCTCTGGCTTCTTGCAAGGCTCTATTGGGATGGCGGGCCAGGGCACCTCATGATCAACTTAGCACAGGGAGAGCTGGTAGCAGCTCTGCCCCATGTATCTGAGTCTCTGGGCTTGAAATAGTCTTTGCTGTAGGGGTGGGACTGTGACAAGCAGGCCTTAACATCGGCTTTTCTCTTGGGTAGAGCTCTGATGAACTGTGGAGTCCGGATGTTGAAAATGGCGGCCCTCATGGTGTGGGGGGTTCCTCTGGCTTCTTGCAAGGCTCTATTGAGATGGGCCCGCCATCCCAATAGAGCCCCAATACATACCCTATATATATATATATATATGCATATATATAACAGATGCAATACCCCTGGAATATACCATGAGACATCATCCCTCCCCTAGGTCTTCAGTTTAGTCTACTGCTTAATAACTTGTTTACTCCAGCATGCCTGTCTGCTAAATAGTTGATGTGATTGTACTGACAATGTTGGTGTGATTGTCTAATGACTTGACTACTAGAGTAACAGTTGACAATATGTTGCCACAGTTGCATAACTTCATAAAAGCTTTCATCTCCAAGCTGTCAGAAATTGAGACAGAATCTATTTATAAAGTATTTAGTGAGTCAGTCCTTGCATTTCTTGCTGAATAATATGCTATGATCTAAACTGTTTAATGAACTATAACCTATTCAGGCAGAATGTGGGAATACTACAGACCAGAAGATAATTATTCCAACTTGCAACTGGAGGCTGGAATGGTATTCCTGCTACACTTAGCTCAGTACGCTTTCCTTTTTCATGCTCTAGTGTGTAGTATTTAATATGCCATGAGTTTCTGTTGAGAAATGTAGTACTTAAAAAGAGAAATTAGACCTTTCTCATCTTGGTACATTCCTTTACCAGTTCTTTCTCCTCAACACATTGCTTTCTATCTGGTGGAAGCTTAAAATTGGTTCATTTGTAATTCCAGCTTTCTGCAACTTGTTGAAATTTGATATTCATTAGTCTATAGGAGGGTCGTGAAATTAAAGGTCTGAAAAGACTTGAGAGTGAATCAACTTCTTAAACTTCCAAAGAAAACAAACCATAAATAGAATAGTAATTAATTCAGCACAAACAGCTTTCACTAACCCAAAGCTTTTTCTTTCATACTGTTATTGGATAATGTAAAATCCTCTAGAGGGATTCTGACTATCAGGCATTTTCCAGGATAAGGTGGGATTGGGACCTACTCAGAGGATGCTCCACCAGAACTTTAGTCACATGCCCCAGGGGTCATGGAACAGTCTGCTGTCTGCTGATAAGACTAGTATCAATCAACAAAATGAGTGAAACAGCCCAGAAGTTGATATTGAAATAAAACAAACAAAATCCAACAAACTGCCAGGAACAAATCCACAGCTTCATTTTACAAATAAGGAATTTAAGCTCCACACCAACAATAGAACTTACCAGCACAGAAGACTTACCAGAAACAGAGACAGAACCCAGATAACTGAATTCTAAAAAAAAATATTTTTATTGTACTGAATTTTTTCATCAAAATTTGGCCCCAACAAAACAGTTCATTAAATTTATCTCTAGGTCACAGTTTATATGAAAAAAAATTAATATCCTCTCGGGAGCTTGGTACTACAGGAGATACCACCCTGGGGCCAAATTCTAGGCTCTGCACACAAACTAACTTACAAGAACAGTACTGTTGCTGAAGAACAGATCACCAAAGATTGTACTATCACCTAGCACTTTTTATTTTTTAAAGCCCTCTCTTTTATGTTTCATTCTTGGGAAATGTAGCATTATTGCATCAACTGTATCGCTTTTCATTTGATTTTTTTTCTATTTTAAATTTTTTATTATACCACCATGAGATATACAATTATAAAGATGTTCATATTTGGGTTTCAGTCATACAGTGTTCCAGCACCCATTACCAGTGCCAACTTCCCACAACCAATGTCCCGTGATTCCCTTCCCCTCCCTCAGGCTGCCTCTATAGCAGGCACTTTGCCTCTCTTATCTCTCTCTCTCTCGCTCTCTCTCTCTCTCTCTCTCTCCCTTTCCCTTACACATTGTGACTTGCAATACATACATTTAGAGGTTATCATGTGTATCTTTTTGCCTGGAATAGCACATTTTTATTGCCCCTTCTTCTGGGGTTACATCTTTGATCCTCTTTAACACCTTCTAGGTCACTGTACCTGACTCTGAACTGTTCCCACTGTGTTCAGTGTCATACCTCCAGTCTACATTTCTTTTTCACTATAAAGTTATCAGAACTTTAAAGTTAGCTCGCATAAAAAAGGTGTGAGCTAAAAGTAGGTAAGGGGACAAACATGACAACCTTCAGTACCTGTAGTGCAAACCGTAATGCCAAAAGGAAAAGAGAGAAAGAAAAGTGCCTGCCATAGAGACAGGCTGAGGTGGGGTGGGAGAGAAACTGGGGACGGTGGTGTGGGAAATGTACTGTATCACTGTCACTGTCTTCCCGTTCATCGTCGATTTGCTCGAGCGGGCACCAGTAACATCTCCATATGTCCTTTCTCATGCTAGTAGAGCCCAAGGGCACCTGCTTGCTCCAGGAATATAAAGAGCCTCAAACCATTCCATCAGGTCATGGGAGTGAGGTCTATAATTGTTACTGGTATCTGGCATATCAAATACGACACGGGTAGCTTGCCAGGCTCTGCCATACAGGTAGCATACTCTTGTAGTAATCTCAAGATGAGATGGGGGGGGTGTCGACTGGCTTGTTGTGAGACTCTGCTGGGGTGGCAGGCCAGGGCTAGAACCTGCCATCCTTCCCGGGCAAACCTCATGAACGGCTGGGCACAGTAAGAGCCAGTAGCAGCTCTGCCCCATGTCTGTCTCTCGGGAAATGTACACTGGTAAAAAAGATAGGTGTTAGAACATTGTATGACTGAAACCCCAACCACATACCACTTTACAATCTCATGAGGATTCAATAAAAGTACTTTTTTTAAAAAAGTG
Organism: Cryptotis parvus; assembly: GCA_021461705.1. Classification (NCBI taxonomy): domain Eukaryota; kingdom Metazoa; phylum Chordata; class Mammalia; order Eulipotyphla; family Soricidae; genus Cryptotis; species Cryptotis parvus. Next base: position 22,177 of record JAJIBD010000543.1, read on the forward strand.
TGCCTCCTTGAGGACAGGCCTATGGTTGGAAACTTGACACAAATGTGGGGAGGGAACTTAGGACAGTGAAGGGACCAATATGACAATGATAGTTGGAAATGATGACTCTGGACAAGCACTGAATGCTGAAAGGAGGTAAAGGGATATATGTGATACCCTTTCATCAGTACCTGTGCTGCAGACCATAATGTCCAAAAGAAAGAGAGCATGCAGGAGAGGGAGAGAGAGAGAGAGAGGGAGAGAGAGACGTCATAGAGGCAGCCTGGCACTGTGGGTGGCAGGAGGGAATCTGGGGACATTGGTGGTGGGAAATATGCACCGGTGAAAGGGACAGGTGTTGGATCATTGTATGACTGAAACTCAATCATCAACAACATTGTTACTGTGTATCTCAATGGTGATTAAAATTTTTTAAACATTTTATTATACCACCGTGAGATATACAATTACAGCGTTGTTCACGTCTGGAGGTTTCGGTCACACAGTGTTCCAGCACCCTGCCCTCCACCAGTGCCCATCACCCACCACCCATGTCGCCAATTCCCTCCCCTCCCACGTCCTGCCTAAATGGCAGGTTCTTTATCTCCTCTCTCTCCCTCCTCTCTTTTCCTTCTCCTACACATTGTGGGTTGCATGGTGATTAAATTTTTTAAAAATCCCAGAAGTGTGGCTATTTACATCATCCCAGTCCTTAAAACATCAACAGCAGCAAAAAACAATCCAAACAAGACGGATTTCACAAGCTGGCTTCAGCAGTGATCCGTCCCCACTGACTCCAAGAATACCCACTCTGAACTGTTCATCAGTTTCTGATCATCTAACTTCCTACCTCAACATTTGATATTTCCCAAGTGAAATGACCTGCCAGCTCCATGCCGTAGCCTATTCTGCACTCACAAACTCTTAGGGTCAGTTCCTAAGCCAACCTTATTGCAAACCTTGCTCTCATTCCTCCATACAAAGTAGAGACTCCAACCTAACAAAGTGATTTGGTTTAAGGGAGATAGGGAGGTCACTGAATGGTGTTAAAGAGGAGACAATAGTCATCAGATTAGTGGGTTTAAAGGATCATCCTGGTTGCTGCAGGAGCAAGAACAGAGGTTGAATGATAGCTTGGAAAGTTACTGGTGTAGCCCATGTCATGGTATCAGAGGTGACCATGGCTTGAACTAGGACAGACACTGTCACTGTATCACTGTCTTCCCGTTCATCGTCGATTTGCTGAGCGGGGCACCAGTAACATCTCCATATGTCCTGTCTCATGCAAGTAGAGCCCAAGGGCACCTGCTTGCTCCAGGAACATAAAGAGCCTCAAACCATTCCATCAGGTCATGGGAATGAGGTCTATAATTATAGGACAGACAATGAATTTAAAAAGAAGTATGCCCACAAGGTATTGGATTGGAAAGAACGAAGGAGGTATTAAAATAAGCAGGGAAAGGGTCTGCTGAGCACCTTATTTACTGACATTGGACACCCTTGAAGAGGAGCTGGTTAGGATTTGGGTTTGCTTGCTTTCTTATTTGGTTTTATAGGGTGGAAGTGGGCAGATCATGAGCTTGAAATTTGGTATTGGAGTATCTATTTGACACCCAACTAGACTTCATTTGAAACCCAACTTGAAGAAAGGAGAGAGAGGGACCAAGATCTTAATCTGAGATAAAATTCCTGGAAGTACTAGCATGTATATGGCATATAGATATAATTCTACATGTGAAACATTAGCCTGAGACACATGCAGAGTGTATTGTTCTTTCGTCTCTCCTTTCTAACCACGCCAAAGTATTTAAGAACCTGATGCCTTTACTTTCATCCTGTTACTCCTTCCTTAGTATTCCTACAATTCGTCTCTATACTTTTTTTCTGTGAAAATTATTTTGATTGGTTCCAAATATCCTTAATTGTTGAAATCAATTTTTTTCTCCAAAGTCTCTCTGGAGTATGAGATACTCTGTGGAGTATGAGAGACTGAAGTCACTACTGTTCTTAAGACTCTTTACTTGTTTGGCATCTATCATTCTACCATACTCTTTTTTGTTACTATTTTATTTATTTTTTTATCTTTATATATTTTATTATACCACCGTAATGTATACAATTACAAAGATGTTCATGTTTGGGTTTCGGTCTTACAGTGTTCCAGCACCCATCCCTCCACCAGTGCCCATTTCCCACCACAATGCCCCCCAATTCCCTCCCCCACCTCCCCTAGCCTGCCTCTATGGCAGGTTCTTTATCTCTTTTCTTTCTTTCTCTCTCTCTCTCTCTCTCTCTCTCTCTCTTCCTTCTCTTTCTTACACATTGTGGATTGCAATACATACATTTAGAGGCTATCATGTGTACCTTTTGCCTGTGTTCAATGCTCAGTTCTAGGCTGGTATCACTTTTAACAATTATTAGCACACTGTTCCCTTCTCTGTCTTACCTAACCTCTGACTCCCACACGTTTGTGGTAGATTCCACCTTTGACAAGACCTCCTGATCCATGCTTTGCCTGACCTCAGATATTGGTATCATACTATATATCCTTTAATGAGGATATAATCCTTTAATGAGGATATAATCCTTTAACGAGGATCCATTGAAGGGCAAGTCTGGTGCCAGCAGCCGCAGTAATTCCAGCTCCAATAGCATATATTAAAATTGCTGCAGTTAAAAAGCTCCCAGTTGGATTTTGGGAGTGGGTGGGCGGTCCGCTGCCGTGAGGCAAGCCACCGCCCATCCCAGCCCCTTGCCTCTCCGAGCCCCCTGGATGCTCTTAGCTGAGTGTCCCGCGGCCCAAGCGTTTACTTTGAAAAAAATTAGAGTGTTGAAAGCAGGCCCAAGCTGCCTGGATACCCAGCTAGGAGTAATGGAATAGGACCACAGTTCCATTTTGTTGGTTTTCGGAACTGAGGCTATGATTAAGAGGGACGGCCAGGGGCATTCGTATTGCGCCGCTAGAGGTGAAATTCTTGGACCGGCGCAAGGCAGACCAGAGCGGAAGCATTTGCCAAGAATGTTTTCAAGAATGTTTTCAATTAATCAAGAACCAAAGTCGGAGGAAGATGATTGGATACCGTTGTAGTTCCGACCGTAAACGATGCCAACTGGCGATGCGGCGGCGTTATTCCTATGACCCGCTGGGCAGTTTCCAGGAAACCAAAATCTTTTGGGTTCTGGGGAAGTATGGTTACAAAGCTGAAACTTAAAGTTTTAAAGGATTATATATATATATAATCCTTTAAGTTGTATATATATGATTTATTTATATAGGATTATATATAGATAATCCTATATATATAGTATGACATTTGCATGACATATATAGTATGACATTTGCATGACATAAATATATATTTATTTATGTCATGCAAATAAACACAGTCATACTATAGCTTTTTCCTTCTGGCTGCTTTTACTCAACATGATCCTCTCTATGTCCATCCATTTATAGGCAAATTTCATAACTTCATTTTTCCTAACAGCTGCATAGTATTCTATTGTGTAGATGTACCAAAGTTTCTTTATCCAGTCATCAGTTCTTGGGCATTCTGTTTGTTTCCAGATTCTGGCTATTGTGACTAGTGCTTCTATGAACATAAAAGTGCAGATGGTGTTTCTGCTGTGTGTTTTTGGCTTCCCAGGGTATATTCCCAGGAGTGATATGGCTGGTTCAGACAGGAGCTCAATTTCTAGTCTTTGGAGGAATGTTCATTACTGTTTTCCCAAAAAGGCTGTACCAGCCGACATTCCCACCAACCATGACAGTCCCTTTCTCCCCACATCCACGCCAGCATTTATTTTCCTTGCTTTTTTGAATATGTGCCAGTCTTTGTTCCACCATACTCCTATTCTTTTCTTGGCTTTCTGATTCTTTTCTAGTTCCATCATTGTCTTCTCTCTACTTTTCACCAACTAAAGGTGAGTATTTTCTGCAGCCCACCAATAGCTTTGCTAAATATTCAGTATCAAATTTTATGTTCCAGATTGTTAAAGATATCATATTCCTATCATTTCACTGCTAACTGTTATCATTATAGCATCATTATTAGTTCTTGAAAACAATTCTAGGAAATCACCAAAGTTTGAAAATTTAAAGTGTATTCATGTTCTCAGAAATAGATTTTCTGCCAATAATTTTAGAAAGAAATAACATATACTGATGTACTTAGAGCATAATATCACAAACAATATTTTAACAGAAAGAAAAAAAGAAAAATTTCAAGGTACAACAAATAGCATAAACCATAGCTCATTGGTTTGTGACACATCAGATTTCATGTAAATTAGTTCTCATTTCACCAAAATGTAATTCCAATAGCAGAAACAATTCTTTAAATGATGGTTAAGGCTCAATATAATTCAACTAAAATCACTAACTAAATATATTTTCACCTAAGAAATCCAGCCAGTTAAATATAAACAAGGAACATCGGGGAATATTTATGCTATTTGCTTAATGAAATGTCAATTTATTCATTTCTACTATAAGCAAATCAAACTCTAATTAAATAAGAAAATGTGTAGCTTGTTAAAGTCTCAGCATTTTGGTGTGCTCTACAGTTCAGATCTTTCTAAAGATTCCTTGAGGGTAGGCTTCAAAATTCCGGCACACCTCTATGATTGCCCCTCCAGACTCTCTTGCACATCTGCAGAACCAGAGTCTTGACATCTTTTTTTCTCTGCAGTGATAAGTGAACAAGTTCCAATTAGGTGATCTCATCTATCATGCTTAGACACAACTGAAATTTTTTGAAATTAGCTCACAATGGTTTATTATTGACTATAGACTGGTCCTTAAGATCTTTGAAGCCATTACTTTTTTTTGTCTCTGCTCTATGCCCTTGCTGAAATATGTGCTCCCAGGCCAGATATAGTGAAGCCACTCAAGAAATAGTCATTCAATTGAGTTTCTATCCCTGGAACAAATAAATGGTATCCAAGAAGGATGGGGCTAAATTATTGAACTCACTTTGAAGTGGAAAATATGTTTCAGCAGTCAACTAGGTAAAAAAAAATCTACAGTTGTTCTCCTGGGTTAACTTTTGAAATGAAAGCTGACCACAAGGGAGATCACTTTGACAGGCCTTAACCCTGTTGGATTCAATCACCTATGAAAGATCTTTCCCTGTTGCGCACATCAGGAGACCTATAAATTGAATGCAGGCAACTCAATTGCTTTCGAAAGTCAGCTCTCTCTGAAGGAATTGGAAGAGAATGGTTTCATAATTCCTATAGTAAGAGGAGCTGCCACAGTAAAATAACAGCAGTTGGGGTTGGGCAGGCCCCCCTTTCCATGCAGATTCCGCAGTAAGTGTTTTTGTTTCTTGGTTTTGTTAAGATGAGATCCAAGTTATGGTTTCATAATTTCCCCATCACTGGTCCTGAAATAAAGTTACTACAGCCCTTAAACTGGAATGACTCCACTAGCTGCATAGCTAACCTGTGTCCAAGATTCAAACCAAGCTGAATGTGTGAGGGTTTGGGTTGTTTTGAGTTTTCTAAACGTCAAGCTTAAAATTTCATGAACCTTATTGCACTTCCTGATCTTTTTCTGGGAGAGAGAGTGGAAAAAATGATTCTTTGGTGCCAGTGTTTGTCACTCACTGCATCAGCTGCTGTAACAAACTTCATCAAAAGAAAATGGGTCTAGACTGAACTATAGGAGGATGGAGAGCTCTGGCTGTCTCCTGAAATTCTCCTGAAAACACATTTTACTCTGCTAAGACCTCTTAGTTAATGAAAAATGTTCAGTGGAAAATTCTAAGGACAATGGTCCTAAAAACTGAAGGATAAGATTGAACCAACAATTTTAGTTTAAGAATAAAATGTAATAGCTTTTACCTATCATAAAAGTAGCAAATATGTATTAAATAAACATGGCAATATTATCAGTGCCATGAGCAAAAGAACTGGATGAAGAGAGAGAAATGGCCAAATTGAAGCCTTTGGACTTTGGAAGTTTCATTAAATTCTACAAGGGAACATGTAGAACAGAGTGACCTTGCATGAAGAAAAGAAGTTGGGCAAGAAGTAAAGGAGGGAGAAATAAGACTTCGTGGCAGAGCCATTTGGTGTGGTGAAGACAATGTAAGCTATGAATCAGCTGTGCAATCAAGAACTGAGTAATTCTCCGTAAGTGTCCTGCAGTCTATCCCTGGTTTGGGCAAATGCCAGCTCAAAGACCAACTCCATTAAAAAGAGCTAGAGTTCCATTTTGACTGTCTCTGCCAAGAGAGAATTTCAGGGAACACTTGCCCAGTGAAATCAAGAATGAAAAGAGAAACTGCAATCACAGAATCACTAACACCATCTCATTTTCCATCATTGAAATGAGTAAGTTGCTCATATAGAAATCCACAGTGTGGCTAAATACAAAGTCAATTCATCTAAAGCTGCTTGGCATAACTTTTGCTTAGCAAAGTAATCCCACCACAAGGACCCAACCAAAGGCCCCTCTTTTGCAAAGGCAGAGGCAGTCATTTACAAGTAAGCAAAATTATCAATGATGCTCTTCACACACTGGACATCTTCATCTTGGAAGTAGAGAGACTCAGGCCTCCTCCTCACTTCTCCCAATGCAATCTCCATAACTAAACACACTAAAGACCCTGACTGAGCTGGGACATCAGATTCAGTTTCCTAATCTCCCTCTTACCACCAATATTTGGAGATAAAAAATACTTTTCTTGAACTCTTTGTAAATATTATTTTCAGCAGTCATAACTATCCATTGTTAGTCTCTGAAGGGCAGAATCTTCAAACAAAATGGACCATAGGGCAGGCATCAGATGGAGGGAGTGCGAAGGTCATGACAAAGGGGATCCGTTAGTCACAGACAAAACAGGAATGTTTTCAAGAATGTTGAAAATCCAGGAAGTAGATCAAATCATGCATCAGAGCAGGGGAAGGGCAGTCTCCACCTGACGTTTTGGAATTCGTAGGAATCAGTAACAAGAGGATAGTTGGGAATTAAATGAACTATGTGAATTATGTTTCATATAAAATTACTTCTCCATTAAAATACATTTCCTTGTAAAAAGCCTGATTTGTGCCTGATTTATGTATAAGGGTTAACTTCTTTTACTTTCAGTTCATTTTTTCCTATAATTTCTATGAAGTTTTAATGTAAAAATTTAGATTACAGAGAAGCGCAAAAGAAACAATAGTTGTATTTTAACTATTGTCCAGAAATAACACTTCTAATGTTTAAGTGTATAATTTTTGACACACATAAATTAATGTTTAGTGTTTTCCATTGTTTCTTAAAACTAAACAATGTTTAGTGTTAAGATAAAATGGTTACGATAATGTTTAAGGTTGTAGTATCGGTGTGCAAAGTTGCTACACAGCACAAAAGCGCCCAAGAGCCTCCATTCCTGTCCTTATGTCACCTCTTATCTAATCTTCATTTCCCCATTCTCTCCTCACTGTTTATATTACCTTTTGTACTCCAAAACCAAGGGCCAAAGGGTTTATCTTTGTTCAATACTAGTCATTCCAACAACCAGTACTGGCGTGGACACGGGGGAGAAAGGAACTCTAATCCATTGTTGGTGGGAATGTCAACTGGTACAGCCTTTTTGGAAAACAATCTTGACATTCCTCCAAGGACTAGAAATTGGACTCCCCATTTGACCTATCAATACCACTCTTGGGAATATACCCTGGGAAGCCAAAAACACACAGGGGAAACACCATCTGCACTTTTATTTTCATAGCAGCACTATTCACAATAGCCAGAATCTGGAAACAACCAGAGTGCCCGAGAACTGATGACTGGATAAAAAATACTTAGGTACAACTACACAATGGAATACTATGCAGCTGACAGGAAAAATGAAGTTGTGAAATTTGTCTATAAATGAATGGACATGAAGAGGATCATGCTAAGTGAAATTAGCCAGAGGGGAAAAGACAGATATAGAATGACTGCATTATTAGCAGAATAGATAGATAGATAGATAGATAGATAGATAGATAGATAGATAGATAGATAGATAGATAGATAGATAGATAGATAGATAGATAGATAGATAGATAGATAGATAGATAGATAGATAGACAGATACATAGATACATAGATACATAGAGAGAAAGAATATAATACCAATAACCAAAGTCAGGCAAAACATGGATTAGGAGGTCTTGCCAATAGGTAGAATCAACCACAAGTGTGTATGAGTCAGAGGTTATTTAAGGTAGAGAAGGGAAAAGGTGCTAATAATAGCTGGAAATGATAATACTAGCCTAGAACTGGGCATTGAATATAGGCAAAGGGATACATATGATAGCCTCTAAATGTATGTATTGCAAACCACAATGTGTAAGAGAAGGGGAGAGAGAGAGAGACAGAGAGAGAGAAAGAGAGAGAGAGAGGAAAAGAACCTGCCATAGAGGCAGGCTGGGGGAGGGGGGGAGAGAATCAGGGGACATTGGTGGTGGGAAATGGGCACTGGTGGAGGGATGGGTGCTGGAACACTGTATGACCGAAAGTCAAACATGAACATCTTTGTAATTGTACATCTCATGGAGGTATAATAAAATATTTTTTAAAATACTAGCCATTCCCTTCTTTTGACTCTACTAAGGTGTAGGGGGCAGGGAGAGGTGGATCACACCTATGGTGCTCAGGATCTGTTCCTGGCTTTGAAGCCATGAGTGAGTCTTGACAGTGGTTGGGAAGCCAGAGGTGCTGCTGCTGATCAACCCAGGGTTGAAGGCATGCAAGGTAAGTACCTTAATAGTCCTATACTACTTCTCCGGTCCCTCTCTTTTTGAAGACATCCTAAGGTGTTTTTTTTTTGTTATCTTTTCTCACAAAATAATAATATTTTAATGTATGCATACCATCATTAATAGTGATCACACCATATATACCAAATTAATTTTTACAAATATTCATTTGTTTTTATGATTTTTATAACACAAGACTAATTTCTTTTACACGGTCATTTGTTTCCACAATTTATTTTTCAAAAGATATTTTTCCTGGAGTTGGAGAGATGGGTGCCTGCCTTACAACATCTGCGTATGTCCCCCCTCCTCAACCCCGCCCAAAAAAAAAATCTGCTATCTGAAGGCCAAGCTCTATTCAGAACTCCTTCCTCAAAGAGAAGAGTTAATTTTCTCAGATGATCAAGTTTTGTTTATATTTTCTTAGTGGTTTTGTTGTGGGGGAGGAAGAAAAAGTTGCCTCTCAAATAGTGCTGAGGAGGTCTGACAGACAGGTTGGGGGTTCGATGCAAAGGTATTAAAATGCAGTTCAGGCCCTGCAGGCTGGGGAACATCAAGATCATTGTGAGGGTGCCCAGGGCCAAGAGTGTCACAGCGATGCTTGGGAACGAACATTCAGGACTGAACCCTGCTCTACTCAGGTCATCATGCAATGCGGGGGATCTAACCATAAGAAGCCACACACAAGGCAAATACTTTCCCCTCTGTATTATCTCTCTGGCTCCTCAAAGTTTTTTTTTTTTTAGATTATGGTTTTAATCAAAATTATGTAAGTTTTTTTAACTACTTGGCAAGAATGAATGGCTTAATAAGTCCTTTCCTTTCTTTTTACCTATTTTATCTTAAAATTTTCAGTCAAATTTTTATATCTGATTTGTATTTCCTAAGTTTATTAGTGTTGGGGTCCTTCAAGATGGTTCAGTGGCTCCTCCCTTGCAGCCTAAGGCTGTCAGTTCAATGCCCGCATACCACCGCGTGTGCTGAGCACCATCCCAGGTCTTTGCTGTACAAGATCCCTTGAGCCTGAGCCATTTCCACCAATGTCTCAAGCAGGTGTGTGTGAGTTCCACAAACTGGTGTGGGAAGTCACAGCTAAGCCTATGCACCACAAATGTGTAGCTGCCCACTCCACTGTGAGTCCCATGGACCCACTCAATTCCTCCAGAAGCAATGTGACCATAAGGCCAAGAACTATTGACCAAGAGGTTCTTCCTAGCTTGAGTGTACAGGCGTTTATTGGAAGGCACATCGCTGTATGTATACAGGACTAGCATGACAGGCCATTCTAGCAGCTCCCAACTCTAGCGAGAAAGGTGTTCATCCATAATCAGCCTAGCCTTGTCCGAAATTCAGAAGGTTGAGGCTTGGGATAATCAACCAAAAAAAAAAATGGAGGAAAGCCTATATATTAAAAGAAATTTAACAGATATATCACACATTTTTTAAATGGTGAGAATAAATATCTAGGTTTATGCCCAAAATCAAAGTACATACAAAGACCTAATAACGATAAAAGAGCAAAATGCAGGTAGTTTGGGGCGGGGGGTGGGGGGGGGGGCTACAAGGAGTGTGAGATTGAAAGGGTACTAAGGGGTTTCTTTTTTACTTTTTTCTTTTTGGATCACACCTGGAACTGCTCTGCACTCAGGAATTATTCCTGGCAGTGCTTGGGGGACCATATGGGATGCCGAGGATCAAACCTGGGTCAGTTGCGTGCAAGGCAAACACCCTACCCGCTATGCTATTGCTTCAGCCTGGTAAGTGTTTCTTATGAAGAATAGAATTCCATTCTTGTACATCAAACAACAACTCTTGACTTTAGCTTTATATTGGTTTTAATGCTTTGCATTTTTTCGTTTGAGACTCACAGACATGGAGCAGAGCTGCTACTGGCTCTCCCTGTGCCCAGCCGCTCACAAGGTGCCCAGGAGAAATGGGGGATTCTAGCCCTGGCCCGCCACCCCAGCAGAGCCTCACAATAAGCCAGACGACCCCACACTCCATGAGGGCCTCCATTTTCCACATCCAGACTTCCCTCTCGTCAGAATTCCACCCAGCAGACCAGCCTATCACAGCCTGGCTGGAGCGGCGCTTGCAACTGCGCGATTCATCAATAAATGCTGGATTTAGAGATGACTACAAGAGTATGCTACCCGCACGGCAGAGCCTGGCAAGCTACCCGTCTGGTATTTGATATGCCAAATACCAGTAACAATTTTAGACCTCATTCCCATGACCTGATGGAATGGTTTGAGGCTCTTTATGTTCCGGGAGCAAGCAGGTGCCCTTGGGATCTACTAGCATGAAACAGGACATATGGAGATGTTACTGGTGCCCGCTTGAGCCAATCGATGAAGAACGGGAAGACAGTGATACAGTGATACTAAGGGGTTTATTAGGCTATATAGTAAAAGTTCTTTTTTCCTGGATGGTAATTATTATATCTTATAACTCACTGAACTATGTATTTGTGAAGGATCTTCCATACTTGCTATTTTATAATAGCTCCCAAAAACAGCCTCACCAAATATTTATTTGTATGTTTTATTTGTCAATTACAACTTGCTTTATTTAAAAATGGTAAGTAGCAAATGTTATATTTTAAAATGAGAAAAACTGAAATTTGTAAAGAAATAACTCCAGTTTGCATGACATTCTCTATCAAATGATATTAACCTTGCTAAGGCAATGTTCTTCCGGATTAATACAGAAACACATGATGGACTTCTACTAAAAAGCTAGGACAATATGGTTTATTTTGGTAATATTTATATGTTTTCTACAATGTATCTAATTTTTTTCCAGTATGATACTTCTCATCCTAGAAAATACTGAACTAGCTATGGTCAAACAAAATTTACCAAAAACACTTCATTTTCTTCATAAGATTTTCCTTTATAAAAGCAGAATATTATCTTAGCTTTTCATGTTACATTTAAGTCACCTTCATGCAAATTGACTTCACACTCTTAAAATAGCAGTTTCCAAACTTCCCACCATTCACCAACAATAATAGTTGTGACTAAACTGCCTACACAATTTCTCGTCACTGGCAGAATTTCAATACTTCTTGGGTGCCAACTGGATCCAACTAAAATTTGTTTCCTGATTTCCAATAAGAGATAATTGTGTGAAAAAGAGGTACGTAGCACCTTAATACACATTATCTCCCTCTTCCTCCCTTCCACTGCTTTCCAAGAAAACAGCTGTGAGGACTGAAGTTGTAGCAACTATCATGATGAACTTGGAGATGGTATCCAGATAGACAAGAAGAAAAACAGAATCAACTTTCTCGTGACATGGAACTACCACAATGACCATCTTCTGATTACTCCAAAATTCTCTTTGTATAAGAGAATGATATTCTCTAATCAATTTTCTATTGCAAATGTTATTCAACTATTTTAAACAATAAACCCTTTGATTATTCTAGGTACCCAACCAGTGTAGTGCCCAAATCTATACACATATGCTCTTTGAAGAAAATCCAAATGAAGTTGCTAAAATCTACAAAAAAGGTAAACTACTATCAAGTTTACCTTTAGTAAATTACACTTCACACCTCTTTATATATTATAGGTTGTTTTTTTGTTTTTGTTTTTGTTTTTTTGGGTCAGACCCGGAGATGCTCAGGGGTTACTCCTGGCAGTGCTCGGAGGACCAGTGCTGGGGATCGAACCAGGGTCAGCCATGTGCAAGGCAAGCGCTCTCACTGCTGTGCTATAGCTCTGGCCCCTACAGTTCTAAGACTCAGATTATGCAAGCTTCTTAATTAAAGTGGAAAAGGAATTTAAAATAATAAGAAAATGGTAAAGAGTCTACCTCATGGTTTCTCTACTAGACTTTCCATGAAATGTCACTGGTAACATCACCCATCAAAAGCATGGATGTGGTATCATATAACTAAATTTTAGAGGTAAAAAAATGGAAAGAACTGGACAGCATGGTCTGTCTCCTAGGATACATTCATATATGCACATCACAACATACAAAGAGCTTCAAAGACACCATGATTGCCATCAAGGAAAACATAGTGTTTGGTAGTGCCAGAACACATCATTTCTTTCCACCATTGGCAAGACCTTGGCCAGAATCCTTTTGGATCAGCTACTACTCAATGATGGCATCTGTACACCCAGAAAAACTGTGGCTTTAAACCACAGGACAATTGGCATCATCTTTGCTTCATGATAGAAAAAGGAAAATACAGAAAAGAGCCTTAATACTAAATTTATTGAATGCACTGAAATCTTTGATGTTATCAATAAGCCTCAATTATAAATTGTTATGATACTTTTTATGTTTTGTCAAGTACTAATAAAGCCAATAGGATTTTCCACATTAATCCCTTTTAAATAGCTACTCTACACCCAGAGCTATTTAAGCCACAGCCAGAGTCATTTAGGGCATAGTTACTTGTCTGATGATTTATATAATGGGTCTTTCCCTTTAGAGTGTAAGCTTCAAACAGAGGAGCCCAAGATTGTCTTGGCTCTTTAGTACCTCCCACTGTGACAGCTATGCAGGAGGAAAAGCACAAAAATCACTTGTTGAATACAAAAAGGGCAACAGGACTTCAGTCCTTATATGGCTCCTACCGAGAAGAAAAAATATAGAATAATTTTGCTACTTTGGAGCTCAATCTTCACAGTTTGCACTGCCTAAAGCAGTACTACTTAACAGAATTTTGGCCATGACAAAAACTTGCACAGACCCAGTCTAACAGGATGGCTGCCAGCCATATGTGACCACTGAGAGCTTGAACTGTGGCTGTTGAAATAATTCTACTTCATTGTACGCTCATATGATCTTTATTAAAATTTAAGTTATGAATTTCTTGAAGTTTGAAGTGAGAATGGTCCATTCTAGCCCTCCACTCCCTCCTTTCCTTGCACTCCCCACAAACAGTATCCCCCAAACAGATACAACTAAAATAACTAAGAAAGATGGTCCATTGGTTTCTTGCCTGGAATTCCACTTTACCCCATTCATTGCACTTAAGAAAGTTTAGCCATCTTTAATTATATAAAGAACTATCTTTCAAATGCACAATGTGAGAAGTTTACAATGTCATTTAGAAAACAAAGAAATGTACGGAAAAATTTCACCATAATAGTTTTACAGAGGCAAATCACATTGCAGCCCAAGTGAAACTGGATGGCTATGAAGACTGTTACATTCAATTATTCACCATACATGTATTGAGGCTTGTCAAGTTCCTGGAGCGAGCAGATGCCCTTGGGCTACACTAGCATGTGACAGGATGTATGGAGATGTTACTGGTGCCTGTTTGAGCAAATCGATGAGCAATGGGATGACAAATGACAAGTGATACGAGTGATACATGTATTGAGCAGTACTGTGTGACAAATACCGCTTCTAGCAATAAAGATACAGTGATGAAGGACTGGAGAGATCAATAGTATAGGAAGTAAGGCACTTGCTTTGCATGCAGCTGACCCAGTTCCATCCACAGCACTGTGTGTGGCTTCCCAAAACACTGCCAGGAGCAACTCCTGAACACAGTCAGGAGTAAGTCCTCATCACCCTCCCCGTAAAAAAAGCAGAATGAACCAACTACCCACATCCCCATCCTTGTGGAGGTCACAGTTCAGTGGATAGAGACAATCAACAGAGAAGTGAGGAAAATGTAGAGCCTCCCTGGTGAGCCCAATGGAGAAAAAGGAAGTAGGGGAAGAGGAGCAGGGCTTCTAGGACAAGGCCAACTAGGAAGACCTTACTGGAAAAAAGATGACATCTGAGACTTAAGATTTGGAGGTACATACCTGAAGGAAGAGTTCTAGTGAAGGAACTTGCATGTTCCAGGAACAACAACTAGGACTAGGCTGACATTCCCAGAGCACCAGGGCAAGGTTAAGTGCAGAAGAAGAAACAGGAAGGTGAGAGGGCACCAGATCAAAGCAAGGCATAGAGGCCCTCTAAGAACCTTAAATGCAATGTGAAGAATAATGAAAACCATTAGAGGGCTTTGAATCTACAAGTGGCCTGGCTTATATTTGGCTTTTTTTTTAAATTTTAATTTTTTAAGTTGAATCACAGTGAGATACACTGTTATAAAGTTGTTCTTGATTGCATTTCAGTTATATAATGTTCCAACACCCATTCCTTCACCAATGTACATTTCCCACCACCAATGTCCCCAGTTTCCTTCCTACCCAAACTCCACCCACCTCTATGACCTCAATTTTGAAAGATCTAAATCTCTGGATGCAATACAGAAAAAAAAGATATGGGGAGAGATGGGACCGGGGTGGGGGGAGGGGAGGGAGAATGCAGAATCAGAACAGACAAAACCCCTTAGCCCTCAATTAGCTGATATTTTAATTTTAGATTATAGCAACCTAAAGAATCAGGTACTTCTCAAAGCACTGTTGTAACTTCAAAACTTCAATTATTTAATGATGTAATATATAGGATCTAGATCAGCTTATTGCAATGCTGACCTGGATGCCTGAAATGACAAGAAGTAGACCAGCAGGTATTTAAACAAACTTGGGTCCAATATGCTCTGCAAAAAGCAAGTGAGAAACAGAAAAGGCCTGGTTCATGGGTCCCACCAACTTCAATCTCTCAAGAGGGTTATGGGTGTCCCACAATCTGCTCTAGCAATACTTGAACACAATGATCTTGATTAAAAACTCTTAGTTTATATCCTGCAAATGAATGCAGTCAAGACATCTTGTCAGTGGGTGGAATCTACGGTAAGTGTGTGGAAGTTAGAGGTTAGGTAATAAAGAGAAGGGACCAGTGTGCTAATAATTGTTGGAAATGGTAATACTAGCCTAGGACTGAGCATTGAATGTAAGCAAAGGGATATACATAACCCCTAAATGTATATATTGCAAGCCACAATGAGTAAAAAGAAGGGGGAGGGAGAGACAGAGATAGACTGAGAGAGAAGGAGAGCGAGCGAGAGAGAAAGCAGGCAAACTGCCTACCATAGAGGCAGCCTGGGGGAGGCGGGAGGGAATCATTGGTGGTAGGAAATGTGCACTGGTGAAGGGATGGGTGCTGGAACACTTTATGACTGAAACCTCATCATGAACAGTTTTGTAATTGTTTATCTCACAGTTGCATAATAAAATTTAAAAAAATAAATAAACTGTTTAACAAAAAGAATTCTTGTCTAAACAACTGCTTTTACAAAAAAAGAAAAAAGAAAGAGAAAAAGAGTTGCCTATAAACTATTCTAAAGGGAAATCAATTTAAAACAAAGCTAGAGGGATTCATGATTTCTATTCTGTGAATCACCTGTTACCCAGAAATTTCTGATTTTCCTGAAAATGTTGAGATCTAAGAAATCTTGCGGCATGATTTTGAAGCAGCAGTAACAGTGTGCAGAGATGCAGAGAGCACAACATGAGGCGAAGCAGAGACTTTAGCATCTGGGTTTCAACTAGCTTCTCCATCTCACCTGCTGGATCTATGACCTTGAGTAAGTGGCTTTGTCTCCCTCAGGCTTGTTGTTGAGCATTGAAGCTTGTGCTGAGGACACACAACTCCTTGTAGATAGGACATATCCAGCAGGTGTTGCTTTATAAGAACATTGGCAAAAACATACTATGTCCCAGGAACTCTTCAGTGTTTCAATAGTGAAGTGCTTTAGAGCAGCCTTTGAACTGCCCTTTTGCTGGAGAGGAAGTAAGAAGTCAAATAACACGACAATATACATTCAGTAAGGGACAAGACCAAGATTCAAACTTATTGTGGTTCCATAACGCAAACTCTTACCCATGATCTTCTCAGTGCCACATATCAGTGTTCGAGGACACCAAAACTAAATGCCCAAAAGGGATTCAAGTGTCAAATCCTGGCAACCAGTGAATAATAGTCTTCTTAACGAAATGAAGGAACTTGAGATGAAGTAACCCTAGGTTATCTTGGCGGCCCTAAATGCCAATCATGATCCCCTAGAGAGGTAAGCAGGGGCCTACTGTTTTTCACATAAGTGAAAGACACATAAAAGGAAGGAACATGTAAAGAGAAAGCTGAGAGGACTCCACAGGTTTGAGAACCACATTAGGTTGTTTCAAGCCTCCGAATTTGGAGTAAATTGTTGCAGCATCCCTCAGAAACTCATATACTATTCGATCAAATTTCAGAGCCTAACACTCCTCTCAATAGCAAATTAGCATTTCTTATTTACTTAAAGCTTGTTATGTTGCCAGGCTTTGTTATTGATAGTGGGGATAAAAAGGTAAATAAAACAAAGTCTTTGGGCTGGAAGAGTAGTACAGTGTGTAAGATGTTTGCCTTGCATGTGGACTGATCCATGTTCAATGCCCAGCATCCCATATAATCCCCAAACACTGCCAAGAGTAATTTCTGAGTGCACAACCAGGAGTAACCCCGAGCATCATCGGGTGTGACCCCCAAAAAGCAAAAGAATAAAAGTTTTTGCCCTCATGGGCATTGGACATGGAAGATGGACAATAAAAGGCAAACTTCACAAGCAAAGCACGATACAGAAAAGTCTTGATATGGGCAATGGAATGACGAGAAAGACTCCAGTTAGAAGTGACAATTTTCAGAAATCATAACATGTGAGCCAAATCTCATAAGGAGAGCAATAAAGTCCAAAAAAGATAATAGGAGGAAAATGCTGCTGACAGAGGAATAACAGGGCAAGAACCTAGAGCCAAAATCATTGTATATTGGAGGAGTAGAAAGAAGTCCAATACGGCTGCCAGTGAGGACCAGAAGAAGAATAGAGAAAGGAAAGCATGGGCCAGATTATTGAGGACATCTGCATCATCTACTGACTGTCACAATAATCCTGGGTCACACACACACACACACACACACACAATCCTAGTTAATGTGTGTGCATCTTGGTTCATCTGAGTCAGCGAGGCATCTCTGCTGAGAACAGCTGGACTCACTCTACCGTAGTATTTAAGTAGATGTTTGCTGGTCAAGCATGATTTATAGCAATCTGAGCTCTACCCTGCGTGATCCTTTCTCCAGCAGGCTACCAGGGCTCTAATGATGGCAGCTCGAGAGGGAATTCCTAATGTGAGACTATTCCAAGCCTGTTTTTAAAGATACCTGGCAAGATCTCCTTAAGTAAAGCCAATTACTTATCATGATCAGAGTCAAGGAGTAGGCAGGCCCAAGAAGGCTAAATTACATGTCATGACAATGAGGATCAATGAAAAACGGAAGTCACCAAAGACATATTGCTGGATTTTTTTTATCTTTCCTTCTGCACACTAAAGCAGGTTGTTTGGTTTTGAGAAACCACCGGCTATGAGAAGTAAATATTTTCTAAACAGAATATTATAAATGTTGTAGGGTTTCAGTTAAAAGGATTTGGATAGAATCTTCAGAGAAAAGCATCGAGAAAGGCCTTGAAAAATACCTTTTGGTGGGCGGGAGCGATAGCCCAGCGGGTAGGACGTTTGCCTTGCACGCAGCGGGCCTGTGCCGGCCCGGGTTCAATCCCTAGCATCCCATATGGTCCCCCGAGCACTGCCAGGAATAATTCCTGAGTGCAGAGCCAGGAGTAACCCCTGAGCATCGCCGGGTGTGACCCAAAAGAAAAAAAAAAAAAAAAACCTTTTGGTTTAAATGAGCAGAAGAATAAGGAACTTTTCAAGGGATACTCCCGGTCTACCTACTCAGTGTTTGAGGAAACATGCGATGCTAGGGATTGAACCTGGAACTTTTGCATGGAAAGTTGTATTGCAGCCTTTGGCCCCAGTGAGGAACATTTGAGAGCAGAGAGTAACATGAACAAAGTTATGATGGCAGAAATGAGCGTTCTACACGCACATGACGAAAACACTTTCATGGTGATCGCAATATCAAATGTTTCCCCTGATTCAATCTCTGTCACAAACAGAGATTGAATAAATAAATAAATTTACTGGCATCACATACAAAATAAGGGTTAACTGGAGAGAAGAGAAGTTTGGTCATGACTTATGTATGGTATATACATAAAAATACACTGTTAGTAAGCAGCTTTTCAGAAAATTAAGATGTGGAAAGACAGGGGTGTAGAGATCCATGGTGGAGCGGGGGTGAGTACACTGGTGATGGGTGTGGTATTTGAATTACGTGCTTGTAAAACCATCACCAACAGTTTGGTAATTCACAGAATCTCAAATAATTTTTTTTTTTTTTTTTGGACACCGAGCAGGGACTCCCTCGCACCAGCCCTGGCGGCAATAGTTACCTGCTCTGATCCTCCCTGGGTGCCAAGGCCGTCCACCCCCCCCGGGGTGCCCCGCCGGGAAAAACCCCCCCAATCTCAAATAATTTTAAAAAAGTTAAAAATAGATCACATTTGCTACAAATCTTAGTCTACTGAAACTTTTCTGAACTTGTGCTCATCTGTTAATAGTTTTTTTTTTTCTTATAAAGCTCCTTTCTACTTGGCTCAGAGAGATAGTATAGAGGTCAGGCACCTGCCTTGAATATGGCTCACCCTGGTTTAATCCTAGGCACTGCACATGGTCCCCTCACCACAGTCAGGAGTAATACCTGAGCAGGAGTAATACCTGAGCACAGAGCCAGGTATTAAACTCTGAGCACTGCACGTGTGCCCCAACAACCCTTCCCTGTGCCCAACACACACACACACACACACACACACACACACACACACACACACGCTCCTTTCTACCACTTAGGGACATTAAATTTCAGCACCAATGGGAAAGTAATCTACTGTGTCTCACTGCACATCAGAGGAAACATGTTTTTTCTATAAGTCACCATTAATAAATTGGAAAGCATCTCCATCATTAAATGGTCATGGGAAAACCTCCTAATGCTTAGAGGGCTATGATGATTTAAGCAAAATAAAGAAAAACATTAACTTTTCTAAATTATCAAAATGGTTTGAATTTGATCCCAATTTGGGATAAAGAGCAGCCAAACCAATTCGTTTCGTGGAAATTTTAAACAAAATACACAATTATTAATATTTATTACACTTTGAGAAGAACAGCTAAAAATAGGGAGGGGTAATGAAAGACTATTTGAAGATTAAACAGTTACCTCCAAAGCATATTACAACCTGGAAAACACAAGTCAGGAAGAAAGGAAGGAAGGACGGAAGGAGGGAAGGAAGGAAGGAAGGAGGAAGAAGGAAGAAAGGAAGGAAGGACGGAAGGAGGGAAGGAAGGAAGGGAAGGAAGGAAGGAAGGAAGGAAGGAAGGAAGGAAGGAAGGAAGGAAGGAAGGGAAGGAAGGAAGGAAGGAAGGACGGAAGGAGGGAAGGAAGGAAGGACGGAAGGAAGGAAGGAGGGAGGGAGGAGGACGAAGGGAGGGAGGGAGGAAGGAAGGAAGAAAGAGGGAGGAAGGAAGGAAGGAAGGGAGGAAGGAAGGAAGGAAGGAAGGAAGGAAGGAAAGAAGGAAGGAAGGGAGGGAGGGAGGGAGGGAGGAAAGAAGGAAGGGAGGGAGGAAGGAAAGAAGGGAGGGAGGAAAGAAGGAAGGAAGGGAGGGAGGAAAGAAGGAAAGAAGGAAGGAAGGAAAGAAAGGAAGGAAGGAAGGAAGCGAGGGATGGAGGGAGGGAGGAAGGAAGGAAACTTTAAGAGAAAAGAGCTCAAAGAATTCAACAGGCTTTTATTTATAAGTACACTCTCAAGAAAGCGTTTTCCTAGTAAGCTAAACATAGTTCCCAAGAGAAGACTATGCTCATGTCTAACAAAATATACTTAAGAGAAATATTAGTGTCATTTAAGAGTTGGAAATACAGTCCCATCACAAGTATTTAAAAGGAAAGAATTTCCTATGTGAGTCCTATACATGTTGTGTAAATGGATCCAACTCCCCTTGTAGGGACTTTCCACATAGGAACGAGTTTTCCTCATACGCAGACCACTTGTGTGGAGGGAACCTCTCTGAAAAGCCCACAAGAAAATGTAAATGGAAACATCTTTGGGGAAAGGAAAGTTAAACTAGTGGTAAATTAAGGGAAACCAGAGGAGGCCAGAAAAAAGAAAGGGCAGTACTGCATAGGAGCTAACACACAGCTGAGCTAGCTCAGAGTCTGTGGATTCCTGGTGGCCCAGCACCTGGTTTTAATGACTGAAGTATGTGGGGACAAAAGACACAGCTCAGGCTCCCTCTAAAAAAATGAGAGGTCAGATGAGAAACTCCCACACGAAGCTGGGAACCCCATAAAGAAAAATTAGAAAAAAATTCTGGCTCGCAGAAGGAAAGGTGCCTGTCAGGAACGGTTCTGGGAAGGAGGGCTGACGGCGGGGGCCGAAAACACACACTATCCTCCTGAGGCTTTTAATGGCAAATGCACACTCAGCTTGGTATTAGCACTCTCTCACCTGAAGTCTTAAACAGATATTTTAATTTAAACGGGCCCTGGATTCCTATAGCAAACATAAAATTTTCAAGAATCCCATTGGATGCAGTTCAATGAATATATACACACAATGTGAAGAATTACTAACCACATGAAAAAGATGCCATGAGCTAGAGTCAAGAGAATAAAACCTTGTAGGCCAAGATAACAGCTACCTAAATTGTCTGATACACAAAGAAAGTAAATAATTTTAATAAAGATTTAACAGACTTAAAATGACAAAGGGATAGACTGAAAGATGTACTGAATTTTATTTTTTAGTCACATCCAGTAATGCTCAGGGGTTACTCTTGGCTCTGCCCTCAGGAATTACTACTGGTCATGCTTGGGGGGAACATATGGGATGCTGGGGATTGAACCCAAACCGGTTGCAAGGCAAACACCCTATGTACTATTGCTCTGGCCCCCTGAGTTAATTTTAAAGGTCATTATCGACTAGTATATGTGAAGCAGCAACAACTAGAGCTTTTATAATAAAAATTATCAGAAATAAAATTAAAGACTCCACACACCAGATAGATTAAACACATTTAGAAAATAGACACATTTAGAAAATTAGACAAATATTTAGAAAAAGTGAATTTTACAAAGATACCCTTTCCACTCTTAATACAGACTGAAGCCATCGTGGGTGAGTCTGGCGATGCACAGGGGAGGGAATGGGGTGCCCTAGATCAAAACTGCGTCAGCTGAGAGCAAGTTAAGCCCCTCCCCACTGTACACTCCTCTTGGGCTCATGTTGACTATTTCTTCCTATGTTCCTTTGTCATTTTTATATCCTTTGTGGTGAAGTTTCTCTTCAGATCTTTGCCCATATTTTAACTTAGTTATGTTCTTACTGAGTTTTAAGAATGCTTTTGTATAGTGAATGCCAACCTATTATCAACTATGTATTTTGCAGCTATTTTCTTGCAATCCGTAGCTTATCTTTCCATTTGATACCACCTTTAAAAGAACAAATTTTCCTGGCACTGCAATTAGGAATTATTCCAGGCAGTATTAGGAGGGACCATCTGGGACGCTGAGAATCAAACCCAGGTCAGCTGCATGCAAGGCAAATGCCCTATCCACTGCAGAGAACAATTTTTAGAATATCATCAAGAAATGTATATCTAGGTAAAAAAAGAAATATAGACTGAAGCCATCAAGCTGGGGCTTGAAATGGAGGAGGATTTTGTTTTTGAAAAGTGCTATAAAATATCTAAACAGAGAAAAGTACCCAGGTCATGAATAAGAAAATAACTCATCTTGAGGATCTCAGTCTTCTCCATAAAAACAGAAAATATGGAATTTTTTTCAATAGCTTACTGTTTTCTAATAGAATTTGAAAAACTGATATTAAGATTTATATTAAAAGAAGTGGATAAAAACAGTGAGGGAGCCAAAAACACACAGTGGAAATACAATCTACACTTCTAGATTGTGTGTGTGTGGAGAGAGAGAGAGAGAGAGAGAGAGAGAGAGGAGGACTATGCTGCTATGAACTTTTATGTTCATAGCAGCACTATCAACAACAGCCATGATCTGGAAACAACCAGAGTGTCCAAGAGACAAACTAGATAAAGAAACTGTGGCACATCTACACAATGGAATACTATGCAGCTGTTAGGAAAAACGAAGTTATAAAGCTTGCCTATAAATGGGTGGACATGGAGAGGATCATGCTGAGTGAAATTAACCAGAGGTAAAAGAACAGATATAGAATGACTGCATTTATTTACAGGATATAATAAAATAGCAGATACCAATATCCAAGGCCAGACAAAACATGGATCAGGAGGTCTTGTCTGTAGGTAGAACCTACTGCAAATGTGTGGGAGTCAGAGGTTAGATAAGACAAAGGAACAGTGTACTAATAATTATTGCAAATGATAATACCAACCTAGAATTGAGCATTGAAAGGAGGCAAAAAGGATGTACAAGATAACCTCTAAATGTATGTATTGCAAGCCACAGTGTGTAAGAGAAGGGAGAGAGAGAGAGAGAGAGAGAGAGAGAGAGAGAGAGAGAGAGAGAGAGAGAGAGAGAGAGAAAGGAAAAGTGCCTGCCATAAAGACAGGAGGTGGGGGTGAGGAGTAATCAGGGGACATTGGTGGTGGGAGATGGGCACTGGTGGAGGGATGGGTGCTGGAACACTGTATGACTGAAACCCAAAGATGAACACCTTTGTAATTGTATATCTCATGGTGGTATAATAAAAAATTAAAAAACATAATTAATATTGCATGTATAAAAATAGTGAGGGAACAAAGCAACTAGAAGAAAAGATAAACATATGGGACTACATGAAACTAAAAAGCTTCTGCACCTCAAAAGAAACAGTGACCAAGATACAAAGACAGTCTACAGAATGGGAAAGAATATTCACCCAATACCCACTTGATAAGGGGTTAATATCCAGGATATATCAGGCACTGGTAGAACTTTACAAGAAGAAAACAACCCCATCAAAAAAATGGGGAGAAGTAATGAACAGAAACTTCAACAAAGAAGAAATTCGAATGGCAAAAAAAACATATGAAAAAATGCTCATCATCACTAATCATCAGAGAGATGCAAATCAAAACAACAATGAGATACCACCTCACACCACAGAGACTGGCCCATATCCAAAAGTGCAACAACAACAAGTGCTGGCGTGGATGTGGGGAAAAGGGGACACTCATCCATTGCTGGTGGGAATACTGGCTAGTACAGCCTTTCTGGAAAACAATATGACATTTCTCCAAAGACTAGAAATTGAACTCCCATTTGACCCAGCCATACCACTCCTGGGAATCTTCTCTGGGAAGCCAAAAATACACAGCGGAAACAACATCCCTACTTTTATGTTCATAGCAGCATTATTCACAATAGCCAGAATCTGGAAGCAACCAGAGTGCCCGAGAATCGATGACAGGATAAAGAAGCTTGGTACATCTACACAATGGAATACTATGCAGCTGTTAGGAAAAATAAAGTTATGAAATTTGCCTATAAATGGATTGAAATGGGAAGATCATGTTGAGTGAAATTAGCCAGAAGGAGAGAGACAGATACAGAATGACTGCATTTATTTGCATGACATAAATATATATGTATATATTATGATACCAATATCCAAGGTCAAGTGAAACATGTATCAGGAGGTCTTGTCAAAGGTGGAAATTATCACAAATGCGTGGGAGTCAGAGGCTAGGTAAGACAGAAAATGGAACAGTGTGCTAACAATTGTCGAAAGTACTAATACCAACCTAAAACTGAGCATTAAATACAGGCAAAAAGATACACATGACAACCCTTGAATGTATGTAAAGCATACATAAACCCTTTCATGTATGTAAATGTATGTATGTATGTATTAAAAACCCTTTAATGTATGTACTGTAATCCACAATCTGGAAGGGAAGTAAAAGAGAAAGAGATAGAGAGAAAGGGAAAGAAATAAAGACCCTGCCATGGAGGCGGGCTGGGGAGGGAGGAGGAGCCGGGGATGTTGGTGGTGGGAGATGGGCACTGGTGGAGGGATGGGTGCTGGAACACTGTATGACCGAAACCCAAGTATGACCATCTTTGTAGTTGTATATCTCACGGTGGTATAATAAAATACTTTAAAAAAATAGTAAGGGGACAGCCTTATAAGAAAAACATAGGTGTATGCTGGGATTTTGAGCTGCTATGTATCAGAAAATATTTTAAAGGGAAAATAATTAAGACTACAGATTTGACAATGGAATGCAGTTTAGAAAGTGTCTTCACCAATACGGAAATCTAAGGTGCTGTAAATTAATGCATCAATCAAGAAATGCATCCAAAATATTTGGAAAGAGAAAGCCTTATGCAAAATTCAGGTGAATTAAGAATTTAAATGTGAAAGCCAAAACTTTAAATATTTCAAATGAGCAGAAATAGGTTTAGAAGCTCATGATTGGGAGAGATTTTAAGTAACAAACGTGTACTTGATAGAAAAGAGGAAAAAATAAACATTAAAATGAAACAATCTGGTTCACCCAAAGAGATCACTAAAAAGTTAAAATGAAAAGCCAAGGGCGCGGGGAGGTGGCTCAGGGATAGACCACATGCAGGACATATTCAGGGTCCGGGGTCCAGTCCCAGGGACAAGAGCGCATCGTCTCCAACGTCCAGCATATCCAGGTAGTCTTTTATTTTATTGATTGAATTACCATCTCCCCCTTTTAAAATCGAATCAACACTGAGACACACAGTTGTCATGACTGGATTTCAGTCATGCAATGTTCCCCTCACCCATCCCTGCACCAGTGTACATTTCCCACCACCAATGTCCCCTGATTCCCTCCTACCCACTTCCCTCCAGCCTACCTCTATGACAGGAACTTTTCTTCCTTCTCTCTTTCTCTGTCTCTCTTTCCTTTGGGGCATTATGGTTTGCAACACGGGTACTGAAAGGTTAGTCTTAATGTCCCCTTCTCCCCACAATAACTCAGAAGCACAGTCATGTGTGTGGGAACTTCCAAAATAAAGATATCCCCACCTCACTGCATTAATCTAAAAAAATACAAGGACAACCAATAGAAAAAAGGCAGACAACCAAGCAGAAAAATGAACAAAAAATTCTTCAAAGGATATTCTACATATAAATGGCTCACAAACATGAAAAGAAATTCATTTAAACTCCAGTAATTAGAGAAATACAAATCAAAAGAACAACGAAACAGCAAGTGGTAATTAGGAGACACAGCAATTGACAGAAAAATGCCATCAATTAATACTTTGGCATTAGCAATGCTGGGCACACAAGCTGTCAGTAACACCAATTCTATGTCCAGGAGCACACTCTAGAAAAACACGTATGTACCAGAAATACTGAAGATAGAATAACTCTTAACTGATGGAGTTAAAAATTAGAAATTAACTGTGAAATGTCCCACTGAAAATCAGACAACAGGGCTGGAGAGATAGTACAGAGATTTAGATGCTTGCTTTGCATGTGGCTGACCCTGGTTTGATCCCCAGCACCACATATGATCCCCAAATACCTCCTGGAGCAGTCCCTGAGAGGAGCCAAGAATATTCCCAGCAACCAGGAATGGTCCACCCCTAACCCTACTGAAATCAGAAACATTCACCATGCAAACTTAGTATTTGTAATGGAACACATAATTGTTATCTTCATATATGTCTCATCCATTAATTTCTAAATTCATTAATCGCAGTAATATCCTTTTTGCAGATAAAACCCACCAGTGATGTCAAATTGAGCGGTAATGACTTTGTTTACATTGACAGGCACATATACTTTAATCATCAGAGATTATGAAACTTCCTTTGAAGATTATTTCAATTTAATCAGGATTAAAAATAAATACAACCTTCATCCTTGACATCCTTGAATGAAATAACATGAGTTTTAATACCTTAATAAGAAAAACAGAGTGAAGGGAACAGTAAGACCATGGAGAGCCCAGTGTCCTGTGGTGTTACTTAATAGCAAGCCATATTTCAAGAGTTTCTACTCCACAGAAAGCTTCTATCAAGGATCTTAATCAGATTCTGAGAAAATTCATATTCAAAATAAATAAAATGACACTAAACCCAAGACAATGTGGGTATTAAGTTATACAAAAGCTTAGCCTTTGATGACTCATTCCTAACTGATGAATGTATATTTTAAGTGCTTTGTATTCAAGCTGGAAAATATATAAAGGTAGGTATCATTTATAAAGCAGGCTGACTGAGAAACCTTTCATTCAAGAGAGCCTGTTTGACTCTATGTACAAATCAAACCAAGAATGGCAAAAATGAATCTCTCCTCGTATGTATTAATACTAACTTTTTCTTTGCTTTCTCATGGCATTTTATTTTCAGCATCCAAGTCCATAAGGAATTTAGACGATGACATGGTATTGAATACATTGAGACTGGGGAAAGCCTTTCAGAAGGAAGATAATGCAGAAAAATCTGTGCTTGCCCCCTCTCTGGAACAATATAAAAATGATGAGACCATTCTCATGAATGATGAGGAAAACAGAAATTCGAAGGTAAGTGGCAATGTGACTTTTCCCTATTTCATTAAAAAATCTGCATGATTTTTATTAATCCTTTGAAAGTAAAGCTGATACTTAGACTTTGGAAATAGAGTATGTGAAAATAGTGACAATATGCACGAAGGTAACTGATGACATTTCCTACACGCCAGGCTGTTCCATCTGGGACAATACTTTTTATCCAAAGGGTTCTTTTCCTCAAAAACTTTTACCTAAGATATTGTTTTAAAGAGTCAAATAGTGCAATACATCTTTAATTTGATCAATACAGCCATCACATAATTGTATTATAATTGCATTCCCTATAAACCACTAAAACACGAATCAACCTTTTCTTTGCAGAATGTAGGTGTCAAGCACAATTTCTTAAATCATGGTCTACCACTGAATCTGGCGCTAAAACCTTACCTTGCACTAAAAAGGATCTGTAACTTTTCCGGCTGAGAATGGAGTTCAGAATATTGAATCAACTCAAGAAAAGAGAGAAATTGGGGATGAAGAGAACTCGGCTAAATTTCCTATAGGAAGGAGAGATTTTGACAGTGAGCAGCCTTTTTAAGAGTCACTTGTTATATTTTAATACCCTAAAATAGAACTCTGAATTTAACTGTATTTGGATAAAATATGACTACACTTCATTTAGATCTGATATTAAGTGACCCATCCAAAGATGTTGAATTACATTTAGATATTTAAACATTTAAATATTAAGTGTAATTTTTATTTACTTAGAATTAGCCATACTTATTTATTAGAATAAATTAACCTCTTTATAAGAATTAACTTCTTTAGAATTAACTTAATGAGAATTAACCTTATTAAAATTAACTTTTATTCCAATAAATTCTATGTGATGCTACTATTTTAAATAACATGACTTTTTTTTTCCCACCTGCAGTGCTCAGGTGTATGCTGGGAAGAGTCTATCGACCCTGTTGGCAAGTCTGATACCACTGGTCCATATCATCTTGTCAGAAGAAAACAAACTCTAGATGTCTCTTAGAGGGAAAAGCCCTTAATGTTACTGTGACTTGGATTATTCTAAATGTCGTTGACAAAGTTTTAAGATATATCTTATCTTAATAAATGATACATTTTATTTGCGCATTAAACTGTGTTATGACTTCCTAGTATTTTTTTAAACTATAACATACTGAACTTACATATGGGTCAAACCAAAATAATAAAGCATCAGAATTTATAAATTGATCTGTTAAAAACTGAAAATAAGCCTTTGGCGAATGATTTTATACATAAAACGAAAACATACACAAGATAAATTCACACTCTGAAAAACTGGGTTAACTTTGTCTGGCCAGTAAGCAATTTGTTTTTGCTGGTACTCTTGTTTTTTGCAACTTTGGTTAGTTTGTCATGCAATTTATCCTGCATATTGTTTGATGACTTAGGTAGCTTAACATTTTTATGTTGAGGTGGTTCATTTCCATTATCACACAGAGTATTTTCATCACTGAAGTCCACCTGTTTCCTTTTCGAGCTTTTATTTCCTGTCTGACTACTTGGTTTTCTTTCTTTTTCATTTTTACTTCTGTCCAGATGGACATTTCCAGAACTTGATCCAATTGTGTGTCTTCCAACAGAGGAACTGACACTCTCTGTTATGCAAGATGAAAGAGGAAAGAAATTATATAATGTTTAATATTACACATGAGAATTTTACAAAAGCTACAAAAAGGACTAGGGAATATTAAGAATTTATGATATACAATAATTATATTACACAAGTTTAAAATGGAGAGATAAGTAGTTTAGAAACACATTTCTGAAGTAGTTTACAAACACACTGCTTATACATTGCTGTGTACTCAATCTGTTTCCATACATTACTTTTTACTTTATCATATCACCTCTCATTCATACAAACAACAAATATTTACTTTGTTTAAATGCCTGAAATTTTTTAGCATTTGTCAATACTAAATGCTAGAAATTATTTTTTCTTTTGCTTTTTGTACCACACCCAGCGTTGCTCAGGGGTAACTCCTGACTCTGCACTCAGGAATTACTCCTGGCGGTGCTCAGAGGACCACATGGGATGCTGGGGATCGAACCTGGGCCAGCATGAGCCGACCGCGTGCAAGGCAAACGCCCTACCCGCTGGGCTATCGCTCCGGCCCCTAGAAACTATTTTTAAGTACACTTAGTAAAATAAGACTGTCCATACACTTGGGTAGCAGTGCTGGCAAAGCTGCAATAAAACTACAGACATTAATACTATTATAACCGAGTTACCTAAAAGACAAAAAAAAATTTACAGTAATTATAATAAAGGGTATAAAAATTCAAATTGT
Organism: Cryptotis parvus; assembly: GCA_021461705.1. Taxonomy (NCBI): domain Eukaryota; kingdom Metazoa; phylum Chordata; class Mammalia; order Eulipotyphla; family Soricidae; genus Cryptotis; species Cryptotis parvus. The sequence continues at coordinate 51,563 of JAJIBD010000543.1, forward strand.
CCTAGTCTAAACTTAAGTTTAAATACATAACATTGTCTTTAATAGAAAAATATAAATCTTTACAAACTATACTTCATATCTTGTGAAAAAGAAGTCTAGTTTTACTCAACAACAACAAAAAAACAAATAGATTGGAATTAAATCATAATTAATTGCTCAAATAAGGTCAGTTACCAGATAGGTCATTTTTCCTGTGATGAACAGACAAAGGTTCTGACGCTGAACCAACATGATTCCATTTATTCTTGTTTACTGTGTAGTCATCTTTGTAAGTACAAGCAAACTGAGATCTAATTAAGGGTTGCCTCATCTGCTAACACAGAAAAAAAAAGATATGCAATGCATTACTTTTATTTATATTTCCTTCCAGAAGAAAAACACTCTGTGAAATCAAGCTATCAAGTTTCCCACAAAATTTTCAATCATTTTAGGACCAAAGAGGTAGCAAGGGGCTAAGGTACTAGCTTTGCGCCTACTGGTGAATGCCTGGCACTACATATGGCCCCAGATCACCTACTGCCAGGCGAGATTCCTGAGCACGGTCAGGAGCAAGCCCTAAGCATCACTGGGCGTGGCCTTCTAATTATGTCATAGGGAACGCTTAACCCCTTAAAATTGGCAAACTCATTTACTGCTACTACTAGCATTCTTATTCTTTTTAATAAAATCAGTTTTATACATATATATAGTTATGCATTTTTGGAACTGTTAAAAAAATACATTCTAGACTCTTCATAAGACTTTCATTACACAGAGCTACATAAGATCTTCTTTAGAAAGTGAAATTTAGTATAAGTTTTATAATATAAAATCATAGAGACATGTAAATTCATAATTCTATAAATTATACAGTGTATCTCTTTGGGAAGAAAGAACATAGCAGTTACAAAGGAAGAAAGGGAAACACACTAAAATAAAAAGAAAGAGAACATTAGGAAAGGGAAAAACACTACAAAAAGACAGGGTAACAGTAAAAACAATAGAAAACTAAAACTAGCTGAAAGAAAAAAAAAGCAAAATGTGAGTAGGAGACTTTATTTCCTGAATAACAACTTGAATATATTTTATAAAATGAGAGGAGACTCAAATATAACATCCCAGGTAGATTCGACCAAGTGACTTAAATGGTAAAAACTTCAGAATATGATCTTACACGTATCTTCAAATATAATACTCAGGAGAAAACTAGTAAGTGAATTGTAATTAGTTCTAACCACAAAAAAAAAAAGTCAAGTAAGGGACCGTGGTAAGAGACTGACTGAGGTTGACAGCCCAGCTACACACGGTCCTCTGCACACCAGCAGAGCCAGGAATAAGCGCTGAGCATTTGCTGGATACAGCCCAAACATTTTCCTTCCCAGGTCAAACATATATTCGAAGGTTTTATTAATTTGTTGGATACTAGAATCTGCGGTGCACAGGGGTTACTCCTGGCTCTGAGCTCAGGGTTACTCCTGGTGGTCAGGGGATCATATGCAATGCTGGTCATCAAATTCTTGTCAGCAGCACGCAACAAGCGATCCCCTCATTCCCCTATGATCTCTTTGGTCCCGATGGTTTGAATTAGTCCTTTCTGAACTTAACAGATTTTTTATACAGAATCAAAGCAACTGGCAAAGTTAGTAAATTTTGTTGAAATAAACTTTACATAACAATACATGATATCATTATTTGTAGTAACGACCCAAATATTTTATAACTACTTGAAAAACCACTGCCAATAGTTGCTATTGTCTCTTTTTACACGATATTTCTTTCATTTTACCATTATAGAGAATTCTAAATCGATTACCTATGAAGAGTAATGTAAGCCCAGGAAGGCAAATGGATGCTGGGCTCACTCCCAGAGCATTCAAACAGTGATGGCAACCAAAGGGGCCGGAGAACTTAGCCACCCCCTAAGATCGCCACCCATAAAATAGCCTAAATAAAATCACAATAATCATACTGTGTAATATAGATAACTGATGCTTTCCAAACCTCATGTTCAACATGAACGAAAGAAAATTTTTAGAAAGTTATGCTATATCTGTAAGTTATTAACATCTGGGTAAACAAAAACTTTTCTTTTTCCATGAAAACACAATCACAAAAGAGCACAGAGCACAGACCACCTTACAACTCTATTTACTTTCCTCAGGGACCCAGAGGGGAATTTTCAAGCCCTTAGAAACAGTATGGCAATTATAGAAAACTAGAATTACCAGCAATGGATACTCGAAATGGGTCCAGATGTGAAATAAAAGTAGGCAACCACTTTATTTAACCATGACATGTTATTTACAAACATATTAAGACATAAAATAAAACCATGTATCTCTATGGTGATGGTGGAATATCTGAAAGATAAACTAGTTATAACTGAGAATATTTTTCTTTAAAAAAAAATTACAAGAACTGCTTGCCTTGCATGTGTGAGGCTCTGGGTTCAATCCCACACAGCAGACCCACCCACCCACAAGCACATACACACACACACACACACACACACACACACACACACACAAATGAAAAGTTTCCCTTTTCCCATACTTTACCAATTTCTATCAGTTTCCATGTGTTAAGTTCCTACTCCATGAGGGCCTCCATTTTCCAAATTCGGACTTCCCCCCGCCAGAACTCCACCCAGCAGACCAGCCTATCACAGCCTGGCTCGTGCAGCGCGCTGCGGTTCATCAATAAATGCTGGATTTACTTTTTGGGTCACACCCGGTGATGCTCAGGGGTTATTCCTGGCTCTTTGCTCAGGAATCACTCCTGGGCGGTGCTCGGGGGACCATATGGGGTGCCGGGATCGAACCCGAGCCGGCACAGGCCTGCCGCGTGCAAGGCAAACACCCTACCCACTGGGTTATCACTCCAGCCCCAATAAATGCTGGATTTAGAGATGAGTATGCTACCCTCACGGCAGAGCCTGGCAAGCTACCCATGTCGTATTTGATATGCCAAATACCAGTAACAATTATAGACCTCATTCCCATGACCTGATGGAATGGTTTGAGGCTCTTTATGTTCCTGGAGCAAGCAGGTGCCCTTGGGCTCTACTTGCATGAGACAGGACATATGGAGATGTTAGTGGTGCCCGCTCGAGCCAATCGATGATTAACGGGAAGAGAGTGATACAGTGATACAGTGAAGTTCCAAGCACATTGTATACCAAGGAGATTGCTAGTAGGGCTTCTATAATCACAAAGACACTCTATTTATAAAATTTGCTGTTGACACAGATGAAGAAGTAATGAACTGGATTACAGAGTTAAGACTGATAGCTGGGAATGGAGTACAGTAGAGCAGATGAAGGAGGGTTGTTGCACGACTGACCAACATTCCATCGATGGCACCCCAGCTGGTTGCCTAGATACTATCAGGACTGATCCCTAAGTGCAGAGCCAACTGTAAGCCCTGGGGTGTGGCTCCTGTCAGATGTGGCCACCATCTATTGGGATGGTGTGGCGCCCTGGCCTGCTATCCCAATAGAGCCTCAGAAGAAGCCAGAGGAACCCCTGCACCATGATGGCAGCCATTTTCAACATCCGGACTCCACAGCTCGTCAGAGCTCCACCCAAGAGAAAAGCTGATCTCAAGCCTGGCTCCTCAGAGCCCCACCCTATAGAGAAGCCTATTTCAAGCCCACATATCTTGAACCAGAGACACAGATACAAGCGACAGAGTTTCTACCGGCTCTCCCCATTGCACACGGCCGCTTTGCAGCCTTGCACTTCATCAGTAAATGCACAAACTGAGAGCCTACCTACTACAGAGTATTGCACCCACATGGCAGAGCCTGGCAAGCTACCCGTGTCGTATTCGATATGCCAAAAACAGTAACAATAATAGACCTCATTCCCATGACCTGAATGAATAGTTTGAGGCTTTTCATGTTCCTGGAGCAGGTAGATGCCCTTGGGCTACACTAGCATGGGACAGGGACGAATGGAGATGCTACTGGCGTCCACTGGAGCAAATCGGTGATAACAGGAAGACAAGTGATACAAGTGATTAGTTTCATGGAACTTGAGGATTAAATGAAGCAAAAATGTGAAAGACTTGATAAATTCTAGAGTCTTATTTAGATTTTATAATATGTAAGGACAACATTCTTATAGCATAAGAAACATGTTGCATTAAATTTCTAGGATCAGGCCAAGTCAAACTGATTTTAGGAATGCAACTCAAAAGATGAACTTACCACTGGTTTCTTTATTTCAGTTACTAAGACAATATAGGTGGGGCCAGAGAGAAAATTTACCAATTTGTAAATTGCTTCTCTTTTTGTAATAAAAATTGAGTTTTTCTATACAAGACTAGTGATGACTATTGAGATTTCTTTCTGCTTATAGTGGGTAAGGTGCTTGTCTTACACACAGCTGACCTATGTTTGATCCCTGGCACCATAGATGGTCCCATAAGCACCATCAGGAGTGATACCTGAGCACAGAGGCAGGAGTGTCCTGAGTACTGAGCACTACATATCTACCAACCTACCTACCCACCCACCCACCCACCCACCCATCCACCCATCCATCCATCCATCCATCCATCCATCCATCCATCCATCCATCCATCCATCCATCCATCCCATCCATCCATCCATCCATCCATCCATCCATCCATCCATCCATCCATCCATCCATCCATCCATCCATCCATCCATCTATAGATCTACCTACCTACCTACCTACCTCTCTCTCTATCTATCTGGTTATAAATATATATATCTATACATATTAAAACTACATACAAATCACTTTAAAAAGCTTGCTTCTCTTTATATATAAACTTATTTACATATACAATTATAAACATAACTATAATACAAATTTATACATTATACAGTATATATATTAGATATTAAATGTATGATAAAGTTATATAAACATATATAACTTTTAAAAATTGCTTCTCCTCTTGTAACAAAAAATTGAGTTTTTCTATACAAGACTAGTGATGATTATTGAGATTCCTTTCTGCTGCAAACCACCCAAATCTCTGTTTATTGGATTTGGAATTACAGATAAGTAAAATAATTTCCTCTTGAAAGTGCTTTTTAAAAAATACTAAACAACTAAGAATAATGTTCAGCTTCATATGCGGCTGCTAAAATCATTTTCTGTTTAAGTCACATGAGAAAAGGTCTGAACGTTTCCTTTGTAAAGGCAGACTCCCCACCTCTTTGGAAAGATTTCTATCCATGGTAAAATTGCAGTGGATTTCAAACTTGCCAAGAATTGGAAGTCTTTTTTAAAGTGAAATTATTAGTAGATTCCCAGTTGGAAGAAATAGCACTTCACATAGGAAAGCCTGATCCTGATTAAATTAAGATGAATGAGTCAAATATTGAAAAGTCACAGATATTCTCAGACTGAGCTATAGTAATAAAAAAAAAATCCAAGCCTTTACTTTCTTTTTCTTTTTTATTTATTTTTTTTTTTTTGGGCGATAGCAGTGCTCAGGGCTTACTCCTATCTCTGCACTCAGAAGTGCCTTAAGGGGTATGGGGCTAAGGGATACTGGGGATCAAACCCAGGTCAGCTGCGTGTAAGACAAGTGCCCTACCCAACGTATTCCAGCCCCTAAGTCCCATTTTCTACTGACAAATACATTGAGGGACATAATTCAACATGCCTATTAAGCATAAACTAAAAATAAATATTCTAAATTTATCTTTTCTTTCTTATACTATCACATTTTCTTAAGAACAGAGATTTGCACTCTCATGGCATATGACTGCATCAAATGATTCATTTCTTTTTTTTTTTGGGTCACACCCAGCAATGCTTAGGGGTAGCTCCTGGCTCTTCACTCAGGAATTACTCCTGGTGGCGCTCAGGGGACCATTATGGAATGCCGGGGATCGAACCTGGGTCAGCCACATGCAAGGCAAATGCCCTACCTGCTGTGCTCTCACTTGGGCCCAAATGGTCCATTTCTTCATCTGTGAAATTTCACTTACTTTGCTAAATAGAAACAAAGTATTTCCAACCAAAGCAGTTGCATTGTGTTTTTATAGCTCCTCATTACATTTATTATGTCTTCACTTATTGACTCTTTGGCAACACCAATCTCTGATGTCCTCACACTGAATAGAGAATCTTTGCTTGACTAGCTATCTGGTCTAGTGACTGATGACCTCCAGAGCTAAACAGGGGTAACTAGCCAGTATATAAAAGACTCATATAACAGTTGGCAATCAGTAGATACCAAGTAAATCCCAAGCTTATCCCTTTAGTCAAAACAAATTCAACTCTAGCTGTCTAATACAAACATCCTCCATTTTCACTCCTTTAAAAGGTGCTGTTCATTCCCTAAGTCTTTGCTTAATGTAAACCTCTATAAATCTTCCTATTTCAGGCCAAGACACACAGTCAAGAAGTCCCTCTCCCCATCTTTATTTCACTTCGCAATATATCATGCAATTCTTACTCTTGTTTGTTTTGTCTAATGTCTCCTCTCCCAACTAAAGTGCAAACACCATTTACTCACTTATCTACCACTTAAATTATTTATAAATAACTGTCGGGAAGCCGCCGGGGTCCCCGACAGTGTCAGGACAGAAGTTATCTTCTACCACTGCAGGGGAACAGATGAAAACTCACGAGTCCGGTGCAGTTCCAAAAGGCTTTTAATAGTACAAAAGCTCTTCCACAGCACTCCAATATAATGAACAAATTCTAGCTCTGGTCCAAACTTAGACCATACAAAAGAGCCTAAGTCTTCCACCAAAGAGAGAGGATTTCACCTGAGCTGAGTCCTACCCAGAAGAAGGAGCAAAAGGCCAAAGACCAAAAAGCCGAAAGCTAAAAGGCCAAAGGGGCCTCAAGTCAGTCCTTTATATACACCAAAGTAATCCAGGGAGGGTCATGTCAACAAAGAACTCTAAACAGAGTGTAGTGCCACATCCTATTGCAGGTATAAACAAAGGCTATGCCAAGGACTAATCCGAGATTATCTCTTATGTAAAACACTGGAGAGAGAGAGGGGGCTGATATAAAGTAATACATCTTAATTTCATGAGATTTATGTAATCTAGATGGTACCCACAAGATCCTTATTATTATTTGCACCAGGGTGATTCTGAGTATCTTGTACTGAAAGGGTCACACTCGCCTGCTTAGAGCAAATTAGTATGATCCTTCCTACAGTCTCAACGTAGCCAGGGTGGTAGTCTCCTGGTAAATTCTAACTGTCCCCCTGCTGGGTGCAGTGGGTATAAAGAGGACCTGTGCCCAATCTAGAAAACATAGAAGTCTTAGTAGATGTATAAGTCAGAAGTTATTCAGTCAAGGTGACTTCTGTAACTGCCACACCCTCTAGCAGTGTTTACATAGAAGAGAGGTCTCATTAGAATGAACCTTGGCTTAAATAGATTAAACTGGGGTGGGCAAAACAACAAAACTCCCAGAAGAGCTAAACCTGTCCTCCAACAAATAATAATGATATATCATTTATCACATAACAATCATCAAATCCCTTAATTTGGCAATTGCTCAGCAATCCTGAAACTCCTGTGGTCTTCCCTCCCCACAGGAAAGAGGTCCTAAGGCATAGAACACAGCCACTGAGAGGCTAGGATCTCCTTTTTCTATTCCATTCTGTGCCCAGGGACCCCAGAATTCCCTGCTTAAACTGCTCTTGGGACTGGCTAGACTGGCCTTCCCCCTAAGATCAAGGGCTGCTCATGGCAAAAGTAATAGTGTTGGGTGAGTCATACTCTTGGTGGAGGCTGCCTTTATCATGGGACAGAATAGGGTTGATGGGGCTACAGAGAGTCTTTAGGCTTCCATTTCTATTCCTTCAGTCCCATGAAGAATTAAGGGAAATCTGTTCCTGAAAACAGCAGTTTTGAACTGTTGCAGGCTGGAGACTGGTATGCAAGTGGTGATTAATTAATGTTTGCTACATTCAGTGAAAGTATCACAAACTATACAAGTACAAGAGTACAGGAACAATGAATAAACAATAATGCAGAGCTGGGAAAAGGTGTGGAGAATGGTCTAGAGAGAGGAAGGAAACCACATGCTCCAGAAAGAAGGAAGTTGGTGAGCAAAGTCCCGCTCCGTCACCCTGAGATCAAAAGCTCCGAGACAGAAAAATGCAGAGTAAACTGCTCTGTTCTAAAGAGTAAGGAAACATGTGGCTAAAAAATGGATGCCAGCAGAGAAAAGCTAATAAATAACATTTATGTACCTTCTCTCACACGCCTTTCAAGTCATGAACTTTCTGCCTTTTCAGGGCGTTCATATACATATCCATACAATGAGCCTTACAAAAAATAACTATTACTTGAAGATACACACACACACACACACACACACACACACACACCACTCTCATTGACCTTGCCCCCATTACTTATTCACCTATTCTGCACAATTATGTAATATGCATTCTCTTTATATTTAATAAGGCAATCTAATACTTTCATCAGATTGACTGCTCCACTCAAAATATTTTCTTCTATTCTCATTTAAGTTTGTTTATTCCCTCTTCGCTTTAGTCTGGATGTTTTTCTTTTCACCAACCTATCTTCACTTCTATTTATGCTGCCCAATCCTATGTCTGATCTACTATTAAAACTCAATCTATTACAGTCCCAAACTTTTATGTTCTTATAGTTCTTAAATGTCTCTTGGCACTATAGATTTTAAGTCAATTAGAATTCCTCATTTAAATCTATTTGCCCATCTTTACCTCTAATTAGTTTTAGATGTCAAAAAATATCAAATTATTTGTGGGTTAATTCTATTATCTGGGTCACTTATGAGTCTGCCTCTACTCTGTGTGTGTGTGTGTGTGTGTGTGTGTGTGTTTTAAAGTACAAATTTTCCTAACTCTTCCCTTATGTAGTAAATTTTACTACATGCAGCACAACAGTCAAAAGGAACTACAAAGGACCCAAATGAAACCTTTAAAGAAGGGTGTCTTTCTCCTATTAAGCAGCTACCTGAGTCCCATAACCTCAATGTGATCAGGGATGGAGCCGGAGGAAAGCTGAGGTGCCATTGCCTTAACCCGTGTTCAACCCCTGCTTCTTAGTGCTTCCTCAGGAAGCACACAGACTTTCCACTGGGACTCTTGCCCGTCACACTTAGCCTTGGGAACTTTCTTGGGAACTGCCAATATGTGTTTCAGAGAATTTTTGCCTTACACACTTTGGCCCCCTCCACTTACTGCATTTCTTTCTTTTTTTTTTTTTTTTAAACATTTTACTATACCACCGTGAGATATACAATTACAAAGATATTCATGTTCGGGGGCGGAGCGATAGCCCAGTGGGTAGGGTGTTTGCCTTGCTGTGGCAGTCCGGGTTTGATCCCCGGCATCCCATATGGTCCCCGAGCACCGCCAGGAGTAATTCCTGAGTGCAGAGCCAGGAGAAACCCCTGGGCATTGCCAAGTGTGACCCAAAAAAGTAAAAACAAAAACAAATAAACAAAACAAAAAAAAAGATATTCATGTTTGGGTATCAGTCTGTTCAACAAATAAACAAAAAAAAAAGATATTCATGTTTGGGTACCCATCCCTCCACCAGTGCCCATTTCCCACCTCCAATGTCCCCGATTCCCTCCAACCTCCCTAGCCTGCCTCTATGGCAGGTTCTTTATCTCTTCTCTCTCTCTCTCTCTCTCTCTCTCTCTCTCTCTCTCTCTCTCTCTCTCTCCCCTTTCTCTCTCTCTTCTCTCTCTCTTCTCTTACACATAGTGGATTGCAATACATACATTTAGAGTCTATCATGTGTATCTTTTTGCCTATAGTCAATGCTCAGCTCTAGGCTGGCATTATCATTTTCAACGATTATTAGCACACTGTTCTTTTCTCTGTCATACCGAAACCTCTGAGGCACCTACTGCATTTCTAATGGTGGCAAACATCTCTAGAAGGAGACAGTCATCTATGTGAGGGAGGACAAGACCAGATCATGTATTTAGGGCACTTGTAGTTTCCAAATTGTGGCCAGTTCCTCAAAATATCTCAAAACCTTTCCACAAAGCCAACTGGCATCTCTATTATTTCTCTGGCAAAAAAAAATGGTGGTGGTGGCGGGGGCGGCATGGAGATGGATGAGAAAGAATACATGCACCTCGCTGGTTTCTCAGCTTTGGAAACAATGATCATTTTCAAGAGTTCTGCTCTTCACTAGTAAAGAATCTGGGGATTGGGATTAGACTAAGTCAATGTCATGTTAGAGCTGGTCATTTTTGGAGTTTTGAATTACAGTATTCTTTGTTATTTTGTCTTGGTGAATATTTTTGTGTCTGTTGATCAGTGGGTGGGGAGGGATTCTGTCTTCTTTTGTTTTTTGGGGGTTTGCTTTGCTATCTTGAAATAATTTTTAAGTATCAGGGAAGGAAATTCTATAAATTAAACTTAATCAGCATTTTAAATAAGAACACAACAAAAGTGTTCTAACAGCCAAATCTGAATAAAGAAGAATTCGCTTTACCAGTAAGAACAGAGGTCTGCCCAGGAGCTTCTGTGTAGGGGTCACTCTACTTTCTTCATACTACCATAAACCCCCAAATTCTACAGTTCCAACTAGTCCATGCTTTTAACATCTATGGCTTTCTTGCTCAATCTACTTAAGTTATTAAGTCAGCAAATGCTGCTGATTATTCTGACATACATATAATAAGGGGAAACATTCGACTCAGAATAAGGAAATGACTTGCACATATGACTTTCCAGTTGTGCCTGAAGAGCAAAATACTGTTAGAATAGCCTGGAAGGACTGAAACTACTGAAATTACAAGATGATGAAAGGCAGGGATCTCCTTGAACAGTCTTATAATGAAAATGTAGAAGGGTATTTGTATAAATTGCTTGAAATTGTGGTGAGAATAGGGAGAAAGCATTCAGCAAAGGTTCCCATCAAAACCATAAATATTGTGGAAGAACCTTCTAACCTCCTTAAAGTGGACTGCCTGGTCCTCATGGATAGGTTTTTAATAAGTCACAGACTTACATAAATTTCCAAAGTAGTTCCAGAGGCCTTGTGATCACAGCGCCTATTTCTATTAACAAATAGGGAAACTAAAACCCAAGTCAATCTGCCCTATATCACGCCATAAATATTTCACAACCAAGCATCATTTATGGCATTAAAATTTTGTATTTCCTTATATTTTCAAATGACATTAAAATTTAATGTTCCCTAACATTTCCTACCATTAAACTGTTATTTTTAGAAAGTACTTTAAGCATAGATCATATATTCTTTCCATGACTAGAAAGACTTTACATGCCAAACGAGCAAAAGTAATAGGATAACATGGTAATAAACTGCTGAACTATTTTCCATAGTTACTTAGTAGCAAATATTTAGTAACATTTTTTGCTACTCCAACCAGTACTCTACTTGGCTATGGTTTAGCTATATATACCTGGCTAAACTAATTATTTTCACACTTTTCTAAAAAGTACCATACTGTAAAATTTGATCATAAACACCAATTGCTTCCTTTCTCTGTAGCCATTTAGTTTCAACGTTTTATGAAGACTAAGTCAGTTCCCCTATTTGTTAACAAAAATAATGTAATTATAATCTCTTAAACCATGGCTTTGTATACTGAAAAAAAACAGTAGCTAAGAAATCTTAGATAAAGTGCTTTCTCTAAGGACTTTTATCTCCTCACCTATAAATGACACTAGATTGTATGATCCCCTTCTACTTCCTAAAACTGGCCAAATTTGTTTACACATTTTATAGTAATAAGATACTTGCCAGTTTCTAAAAAGAAAAATCTAGATTTTGCATTTCGATATGCTTGCACCTGGCTTGTTGTGAGGCTCTGCCGAGGTGGTGGGTCAGGGCTAGAACCCGCTATGCCTCCCGACTGCCTCATGAACGGCTGTGCAGGGGAAAGCAAGGAACAGCTCTGCCCCATGTCTGAGAGAGTCTCTGGACTCTCACAACAAGCCAGACCACCCCTCCTCACTCCACGGCACCGCCATTTTCCACATTTGGACTTCCCTCTCGCCAGAATTCTACCCAGCAGACCAGCCCATCACAGCCCAGATCATCGACGCCCACCCTGCAGCAGCTTTTTCCTCAATCCGGCCCAGGTATGCTGGTCCAGAGACTCTCAGACATGGGGCAGAGCTGTTCCTTGCTCTCCCTGTGCACAGCCGTTCACGAGGCAGTCGGGAGGCATGGCGGGTTCTAGCCCTGGCCCACCACCTGGCAGAGCCTCAAAACAAGCCAGACCACCCCCCCTCACTCCATGGGCACCGCCATTTTCCACATTTGGACTTCCCTCTCATCAGAACTCCACCCAGCAGACCAGCCCATCACAGCCCGGCTCGCGTGGCTGCTTGCGGCCAGGCGGTTCATCAATAAATGCTTTATTTGGAGGTGTTTAATAGAGTTTGCCTCCTGCTCGGCAAGCCTGGCAAGCTTCCTCGGGTTGTATTTGATATGCCAAATTCCAGTAATAATTATATTAGGTCATTCCCATAACCTAATATAATGGTTTGAGGCTCTTTATGTTCCTGTAGCAAGCCGATGCCCCTGGCTCTACTGGCATGAGACAGGACATATGGAGATATTACTGGTGCCCGCTCTAGCAAATAGATGATCAACGGAAGATCGTGATCATGATGCTTGCACCTAATAAAATAAAAACTCTTTAAATGAAAATATTAAAGTTTATCCATTTGAATTAGCAGAGAAAAAGACTTTAGAATTGTATGTTACTTTGGTGCTACTAACAAAATTCAAGAGAAAATCTTTGTTTTATAAACCTTATGCCTTGGCTACAAGGGGTTACTTATGTTAATGTAACAGTTAACAACTTGTGTTCTCAGAAAAAAAATCACATAAAAACTCAATGATGTATTAATTACTATCAACTGCTATCAAAAGAATGACAAGGCTTATTAATATGAATGAACTTAATGAGCTTTGGGCATATAGATAAAACAGATGACAAATAAAAGCTTTGCTAATTGGAACTTTCCAAATGAGAAAATAAAGAGCATACACATTAGTTTCCAAAACTGAATTGAGATGAACCAAATATATGATCATTTACAGATAACTGTAAGCTTGACACAAAAATTCTGCTGAATAAGTGAACGGATTCCCAGTCATGGAACAGTGCCTTGCATATGCTCAGAAGTCAATGAGCATCTGCCAAATAAACGAATGAGTTACACCTCAATTTCTTGTTGAGAAATAAGACTAAGTAAACTGTAAACACTTGCAAAACAAGCTATTAACTACTTATCGCCCAAATATTTCAAATGGAAACAAGAAAATTTAGTCCAAACCAAAAAAGAAAATACAACTAGTGCAATCAATAAATAACAGGAAATGTTCTCCTGTCTCAATCTACAATTAATTCTACTAGTTTTAGACAGGAATTATAGAGTGTCTCAGAATTTGAGTGCCAGGAGCTAACTCAGAGGCTTAGAGTGCCGGCCTTGAAGGGTGAGGGTAGGTCGGGCACTCTGGCCAAGGATGATCCAAGCAATTCTGGTGTCTGAACACGCTACAATGTCTGATGTGTGCCATCACAAGCAAATTCTGGCCACACCACAGCCAGGAGGGTGAGGATCATACAAAAAGGATCCCTGGCAAGCCCTGTATCTAAATGATCCGTGAATAGCCCAGTGGGAAGTTCCTATCCCTGGTGAGTATCACAGCAGCGGGGGGGTGGGGAAGCAGGTGGAGACGGAAGGTGCACAAGTGCCACAACCAGAGAGAGTGAATCCAGTGAGCACAGACGGGGCAAGTACCACCGCTGCAGGAGGGCAATGCTCATGTGCGCCACAGCCACAGCCGACAACGAGCAGCACTCCCGAGCTCAGGAGCTCCAGAGGTGGGTGTGTGTAAACGCCACCCATCTCAACAACGACAAGAAAAGGAAAGGGGAGGGGAGGAGAAGGGGAAAAGAATTAAAAAATATTGTTCAGTCAAAGATCAGAGAAATGTAAATTTAAAAAACTATGTCTTTGTTATTTACCCATTTATTCATTGAACCCATGGTTGCTAAAACTTATCATAGCAGGCAAACTTTATTTCCTTTTCCTTTTTAGGTATCAGTCCATTACATAAACCAGAAATAGACTAACCAAGATTGTAGCAAAGGAATGTTTTGTATGTCAAATGGCATGACTCAGTTTCTATTTAATTCCTAATCCTCCATGCACTCTTATAATATTTAGTTCAGCTCTATATTTCTTCTAAAATTGTTCTTATCATTTCAGTAACAGCACATTAAATCATACCCTCAATTTTCGTCTCTTGAACTGACGCCTGGACACGTTCTCTTAGGGGTTTCACAGATAACTTATTGGCTTGCGTGGGAGACCTATGACCATAAACAGTAAAAATTTATAAAGAAGCTTTTTCCTTTCCATTGGATTGGCCATCTTTTTTTGTTTATTTGTTTTGCTTTATCAAAATAAAAATTTGGAAAGAAAAAACAAAACAAGGGGCAGGCTTGCAGGGTGGGTGGGAAGCTGAAGACCGTGGTGCAGGGAATGTCTCACTGGTGCTGACACTGAAGGCTCAGCGCAACCGCATTGTGAACAAGTTTGTAAAGCACACTGTTAAAATAAAGCTGAGAAAAGTAAATGATAGAGGGAAGTCCTCTGGACAAGGATAGGGTTCGAAAAAGAGGTAAAATGATTCCCTATCGGAAACAGTACAGTAAATCACAGCACCTAAAAAGAAAAACCGAAAAGAAAAAATGCACCTGTCAAAGAGGCAGGCTGAGAGTGGGAAGGAAACGGGGCACGGCAGAGGAAAATGAACACCGGTGAGAGGTCTGGTTACACCCAAACCTTAATCGTGAGCAACTCGGCAATTTTGAAACTTATGGAGATTTAATAAATTGATTTATTATTTCGGCTTTTGGGCCACCCCGGGAAGCTCAGGAGTAATTCCGAGCTCTGTGTTCAGGGATTACTTCTGGTGGTTCTCAGCAGACCATATGGGATGCTAGGGATCAAACCTGGGTCAGCCATGAGCAAGTTAAGCACCCTACCTGCAGCACTATCTTATCAGTTCCTCAATAAATTAATTTTTATGAGTACCTGTCATATTCCCCAAAAAATGTTACCTTCTCGTATATAACCTCTTCACATTCAAATGCTCAATCTCCCTTTAACTTTTGTCTTGTATCTTCATAAGTTCCTGACATTCCATCTTTTGTATACCACAACAGGTTTTATATAATCAGTGAAGTGTTCTTTCAAAACCCATCGTGGACATGGGTTACGCTTACACGTTATACAGCTTCCATATTACTTACCTGAAAAGTGTAAGCATAGACATTCCATTAGGAAAAACTGTGTTTTCATCATCGTATAAAAGGTCTGCCTTGTTTCTGGTAGGCGCACTGGCTGCTTCTTCATCCAAGAGAACCAGTAACAGCTTCACAGTGTCTCTGCCACAGTATGCAGTGCCATGGTTTATGGTATAAGATTTTGGCTATAAAAAAGACAACCTTAAGGAAATGTAATCATTACTCCCACTGAATCAAACATGCAGTCTTTTCCATTTAATGTCTTTTAATGTACCACAATGCTCCTTTCTCCTCTATTGTTTAAATAATTAAAAACTATCAATCATAAGAAATAACTTTAAGATATAAGAATATTTTCCTAACAAAGTTATGAAATTTGCCTATAAATGGATGGACATGGAGAGGATCATGCTGAGTGAAATTAGCCAGAAGGAAAAGGATAGCTAGAGAAAGACTGCATTATTTGTGGGATTAAATATATACATATATTTAATTAAATATATATATAGAGAAATATATGAGATACCAATATACATATATACCAATATATATACATATATATAATATATATATATATATATATATATTTTCGCCTCTGAACTGGCGAAAATATATATATATATGAGATACCAATATCCAAGACCAGGCAAAACATGGATTAGATGGTCTTGTCAATAGATGTGTGGAGCCAGAGGTTAGGGAGTCAGAGGTTAGGGAAGGGAACAGCGAGTTAATAATCGTTGGAAATGATACCAGTTTAAAACTGAGCATTGGATATAGGCAAAGGGATATACATGATAACCTCTAAATGTATGTATTGCAAGCCACAATCTGTGAGAGAGAGAGAGAGAGGAAGAAAGAGAAAGAGAGAGAGAAAGAAGAGAGAGAAGAGGGGCAAAGTGCCTGCTATAGAGGCAGGCTGGGGGAGCAGGGAGGGAATTGGGGACATTGTTGATGGGAAATGGGCACTGGTGGAGGGATGGGTGCGGGAACACTGTATGCCTGAAACCCAAACATGAACATCTTTGTAACTGTATATTTCATGGTGGTATAATAAAATATTAAAATAAATAAATAAAAACAGATAAATAAATAATAAACTAAAATATGAAAAGAATATTTTTCCTGGGGTCGGAGCGATAGCACAGTGGGTAGGGTCTTTGCCTTGCACACGGCCGACCTGGGTTCCATCCCGGCATCCCATATGGTCTCCTGAGCATGATCATGGACAGGAGCAGAGTGCAGAGCCAGGAATAGACCCTGAGCATCACTAGATGTGACCCCAACATTTTTTTAAATTTATTTTTTAACCCACAATAAAATCACCATTATAAATATCCAGAACCACAAAAGAAATGTATATTTACATGAGTAATATCCACAATGAATGACAGTAAATTCTAGTAAAAAAAATGGGGCCGGAGTGACAGTCCAGCGGCTAGGCGTTTGCCTTTCATGCAGTCGACCTGGGTTCTATCCCCGGCATCCCATATGGTACCTAAGCACCGCCAGGAGTAATTCCTGAGTGCAGAGCCAGGAGTCACCCTGAGCA
>JAJIBD010000544.1:0-83381 GCA_021461705.1 Cryptotis parvus
AAAGAAACCATTAGTCTTACTGGTCTCAAGCACAATAATCTGAGATTGTTGCTACTTTTGGGCAACAGAAAAATGTTTAATATAACTATATATATGGATTATATCACTGTATCACTGTCTTCCCGTTCATCATCGATTTGCTCGAGCGGGCCCCAATTAACATCTCCATATGTCCTGTCTCATGCTAGTAGAGCCCAAGGCATCTGCTTGCTCCCTTTTCCCCTTCTTTTGGGTAGGACTCCTCTCGGCTGAGATCCTTTCTCTTTGGTGGGAGACATGGGCTCTCTTGTATGGTCCAAGTTCTCACCAGAGCGAGAGTACTTTCATTATATTGGATTACGGTGGTAAACTCGCAGACATGGGGCAGAGCTGCTACTGGCTCTCCCTGTGAACAGCCGCTCATGAGGCGCCCCCGGGAGGATGGTGGGTTCTAGCCCTGGCCCACCATCCCAGCAGAGCCTCGCAACAAGCCAGAAGACCCCCTCCATGAGGGCCTCCATTTTCCACATCCGGACTTCACTCTCATCAGACCTCCACCCAGCAGACCAGCCTATCAGCGCCCGGCTCATCGAGTTCCACCCTGCAGCAGTCTTTCTTAAATCCGGCTCAGGTATGCCGGTCCAGAGACTTGCAGACATGGGGCAGAGCTGCTACTGGCTCTCCCTGTGACCAGCCGCTCATGAGGCGCCGGGAGGGATGGTGGGTTCTAGCCCTGGCCCACCACCCCAGCAGAGCCTCGTAACAAGCCAGACGACCCCCCACTCCATGAGGGCCTCCATTTTCCACATCCGGACTTCTCTCGCCAGAGACCTCCACCCAGCAGACCAGCCTATCAGCGCCCGGCACACGTAGCCGCTTGCGGCTGCCGCGGTTCATCAATAAATGCTGGACTTAGAGGTGCCTACAAGAGTATGCTACCTGCACGGCAGAGCCTGGCAAGCTACCCGTGTTGTATTTGATATATGCCAAATACCAATAACAATTATAGACCTCATTCCGAAATGGATTGGGGCTCTTTATGTTCCTGGAGCAAGCAGATGGATTATATACACATACATATTTCTCTCTCTCTGTCGCTTTCTAATTTCTTAGGGGAAATAACACCGTGGGCACTAGGGGAACTAGCATTTTGGGGGTGTTATAGTGCGGTTTCATATACTTGAAGAAGCGTAAGCCTGTACTCCTAAAACATAACAAGTGTTATGAACCAATGTTGTCTAAATAAAGAAGTGTAAGCCTGTACTCCTAAAACATAACAAGTGTTATGAATCAATGTTGTCTAAATAAAAGAAGTACATAACAGCAAATTAAACAGCAAAGACACAATAAAAAACTTTGTCATATTAGCCAATACACTTCCCATATTCTTTCTTATGAATATTTGTAAATAAAAAAAAAACAAAGAACTATATATTGCAAAATGGTAATAATACAGACATTGTCTTATATAGATATACTTGAATATTTATAATCAATTATATCCTGTTCGGTAGTGAGGAAATTTCCAATTTTCCAATCCCATAAGTAATTATTAGTGTACACATCTATGATAATTTCCCAAGGAAAGGCAAATATTATTTTTGAAAAATTTTCTTCATCAATTAAGTTAGTGTAAATCCATAATTGAGAATGTGATAGCTCACTAATCCATAATAAACTCCTAGAGGTCATATTGTGAAATATATTAATAGGCAATTACAGAGAAGGCAAAAAAATATTCTTTATTTTTTATGACCAGTAAAAAGTGCCATGATAATTTTGCAAGGTTAATTGCTCTTTAATTGTAAATTAGAATCTGTGATAATAAGAAAACATTTGAAATAAGAATTATCATACTTACAAGACAAAAGAGAAAGACAGGTTCACACTTATCCTTAAATGATTGCAAAGTCACAATGTTGTCAGCCTCGGCCTGAAAAAACATAAATACTTCTTACGAGAATAAAATAAACTTAAAAAAATAAAAAAATAAAATAAACTATATTCAAGTCATTTGCTGTACTGTGTTAAAAAAACACACAGATGAATACAGTATTTATTTTTATATCCACATTTTATACCTACATTTTCTGAATATGTCATCACTTGATCACTTGAATCCCATTATTCATCGATTTGCTCGCGAGCGGGCACCAGTAACATTTCCATTGGACCCTATCATGTGCCAATGTAGCCCAACGGCATCTGGTTGATTCAGGAATATGAAGAGCCTCAAATCGTTCCTTCAGGGTCTTGACAAGGAAGTCTGACCATCTTGTAGGTGGGCGGCCACGTGATCTTTTGACAACCATGGGATCCAGTCGGTAATGGCTCTAGTCCAGCTGTTGTCTCCAAATCACATTACATGTCCAGCCCATATGATTTTCGATGCCTTGGCAAATGAGACAGCATCCCTGATTCTGGAATAGCGACCGAGGTCAGAACTCCAGATTCCTTCTCTCACTTGAGTGAGGCGTGATATTCCAAGCATATTCCTCTCTGGGAGACCCAAATAGCATTCTCATCCTGCTTTCCGAGGGCCCAGGTCTCTGAGGTGTATGTTAATGCTGGGAGAACAGTGGAGTCAAAGAGATGTGCCCGGAGCCGGAGGTTCTTTGTCCTTTAGCTATTTCTTCGATGCCTTTGAAGGCATTCCATGCCGCTCTCTTCCTCCTGCGCAGCTCAGGTTTTAGTCTTTCATCAAGTTGACTTCTCAACCTAGGTACATATAACTGCTGCATTCAGAGATGTTTGTTCTATTGAGAATGAATGGGGCCTCTGGAACTAGTTTATTTTTCATAAACATGGTTTTGTTTTAGATTCAGCTGTAGACCTATCTTTCCACATTCTCTATCGAAGTCAGCCAGCATTTCTGCTGCTTGGCTAATGTCATAGCTGTTTTAATAGTCAAACTGCATAGTTTGGCATTATGATTCCTGAGTAATTTGATTTTAAATTTCCTTCTCTTTGTTTGGCTTTCTGGTACCCAAATTTCAGCTAAACTCATTCACCTGTCATTTGCTATGCATTGTCTTCCTCATGGCCGGCTTCTGCTTTGCCTTTGCCACTCTAGCTCAAGCAGCCTTTCAAGAAGCTTCTCTACATTACTCTTTTCTTTTATTTTATTATACCACCGTGAGATATACAATTACAAAGATGTTCATGTTTGGGTTTCAGTCATCCAGTGTTCCAGGATCCATCTCTCCACCAGTGCCCATTTCCCACCACCAATGTCCCCGATTTCCTCCCGCAAGGCAGGCTCTTTACCTCTTCTCTCCTCTCTCTCTCTCTCTCTCTCTCTCTCTCTCTCTCTCTCCTCTCATATCATTTTGCCTCTGTTCAATGTTCAGTTCTAGGCTGGTATTATCATTTCCAACTATTATTAGCACACTGTCCCCTACTCTATCTTACCTAACTTCTGACTCCCATACTCTTGCAATTGATTCCACCTATTCACAAGACCTCCTAATCCATTTTTGCCTGGCCTTGGATATAGGTATCATGGTATATATATATATATATATATATATATATATATATATATATATATACCAATATACCATGATATATATACATATATATACCATGATACCTATAATAATGATATATAAATATATATATATATTTTTTTTTGGCTTCCCAGGGTTTATTCCCAGGAGGCGGCATGGCAGGGTCAAATAGGAGCTTAATTTCTAGTTTTTGGAGGAATATCCATATTGTTTTCCAAAAAGGCTGTACCAGTCAACATTTCCATTAACAATGGATGAGAGTCCCTTTCTCCTCACATCCACACCAGCACCAGTTGTTCTTCTTATTTTGGATCTCTGCCAGTCTCTGTGGTGTGAGATGACACTATATTTTTGTTTTAATTTGCATCTCCCTGATGATTAATGACGAAAAGCATATTTTCATATGACATTTTGCCATTTAAATTTCTTCTTTTTTGGAAGTTTCTGTTCATTTCTTCTCCCCATTTTTTGGTGGGGTTGGCTGTTTTCTTCTTGCGAAGTTCTACCAGTGCCAGCTACATCCTGATATTAACCCCTTATAAAGAATATAAAAATAAAGAATATTGGGAGAATATTCTTTCCCACTCTGACTGTCTTTGTATCTCACATTACTTTTGCTTCAGATCTTCATCTGCTTAGTGGAGCTCTTTGCTGGGTTGCTAATAATCTTCTCATATTGCCACTTTTATAGGCCAGATTTCTCTCCAAGGTAAGAAAAAGGGTTCTGTACTCTACCATTCCTTTCAGAATGATTTTCTTGTCACATCTTTTCCTCTGAAGGTCATAGATAGTTACTGTACATACACAGAGAGCCATGATAAGTACTTTAGGCAAATGGACTGATATTCAGATTTTTTTAAAAAAACTGGATTTGCACTTGCAATTTCTTCACAGATTTCACATTTCCTTATACGTATAGAAAATTTAGGGAATTTTTAAAATAGTCATTTAATTATTAAGAATGATTTGGGAATTAATTAATAAATTATCATGTGTTCTTACAGTCATTGATCCAGCTCTCAGTTGAGATGTTTTTAGAGGACTTGTGTTTTGACACCTACAGCAATTGTTTTAAATCTGGATTTCTGGAATCTTTTCAACATGTGTGAAGAATGTTGGCGGTGGGGACAGGGTGGGGAGAGTGGGGGGTCAAAGGAAAGATGAGCAGTTTTATATTAAGGCTTTATTCTTACCCACCCTATTTTTAAGCATACTATATATATATATATATATATATATATATATATATATATATATTATTCATCTTCTTTTGGTAGTGGTGGTGTTACCACCCAGCTGTGGCCTGGATTTATTCTTGGCTACGGACTCAAGGAGCACTCCTGCTTGGATTCTAGGGATCATTTGTGATGCCTGGGGATGGAACCTAGTTGACCGCTTTTAAAGCAAACTCTCTACCTTTTGACAATGGCTCTGGCGCCTTTCTTTTTTTTATTTTTAAGAATTCTAGTGCTTTCAATAATAAAAGTCAAGAGTAATTAATCTATCATATTATTTAAAATTAGTCTGTATCATCATTACAACATTTGTTGATAGTGTCAATAAAAACATTCATCAATAATGCTATTAAAGAAGTACAAAATACTTAGCGGATTTTGGCAAAGTTAAAAATAGTAAATGTCTTAAAATACTTTGAAAGTGTACATAAAGGAAAATTTCTATGCCATTTTCAGCCTAATGAGATTTCAGTATGACAAGTGACAAGACAAGTGACAAGTTTTTATGTTGGACTGGCATTTCTTTTTAATTTAAGGTTATATTGGGACTCTTTTCCCATGTTATTTTTTATTTCAATTTTTATTGAAACACTAAGATATATAGTTACAAAATTGTTCTCAATTGAGTTTGTCATACAATGTTACAGCACACATCTCCTCACCAGAACACATTTCCACCATCAATGTCCCAGTTTCCTTCCATGGTGGACTGGTACTCTCTCTCTCTCTCTCTCTCTCTCTCTCTCTCTCTCTCTCTTTTTGCTCTTATTTTCCTTTAGGCACTTTGATTTGCAGTACTGTTACTAAAAGGATATCATGCATGTCTCTTAACCTCCTTTAAGCACTCAGTTCTTTTCCAGAGTGATCATTTCCAACTATCATTGCCATATCATTGCCATGGTCCCTTCTCTGCTCTAACTGCACTACCTTCCTCTTTTGTGGCTAGGTTCTTGGACCAGACCAATCCTCCTGGCCTTTGTTTCTACTGTCTTTGGGTATTATTCATATGTTAATTTTTATTATCCCCCAAATGAATGCAATCATTCTATGTTTGCTCCTCTCCCTTTGACTCATTTCACTCAGTGTGATGTTCTCCATGTCCATTCTTGTATAAGCAAATTTCATGACATCAATTTTCCTAACAGCTACATAGTGTTCTGCTGTGTTGATATGCTATAGCTTATCCACTCATCTGTTCATGAGTACCTGGCTATTTTTTTCAGAATCTGGCAATTGTGAACAGTGCTATTGTGAACATAGGAATGCAGATGGCTTTTTTGCATTGTGTTCTTGGGTATAGAAGGTCCCCCTCCCCAAGCCCTCCTCCATGGCAGGTTCTTTATTTTTTTCCCTTTCTCTCTCTTTCTCTTTTCCTTCCCTTCCATACTATGGATTACAGAACATACATTAAAGGGTTGTAATGTGTATCGTTTGGCCTCTAATTAATGCTCAGTTCTAGGTTGTCATTAGTACCCTCGACAATTGTTAGCACACTGTTCCATTTTCTGTCTTACCTAGCCTCTGACTCCCACACGTTTGTGATAATTTCCACCTTTGAAAAGACCTCCTGATATATGTTTCACTTTACCTTGGATATTGGTATCATAATATGTACACACACACACTATATATATATATATATATTTATGCCATGCAAATAAATGCAGTCATTCTGTCTCTCTGCTGTCTAATTTCGCTCAACATAATCTTCTCCATGTCCATCCATTTATAGGCAAAGTTTATAACTTCGTTTTTCCTAACAGTTGCATAGTATTCCATTGTGTAGATGTACCAAAGCTTCTTTATCCAGTCATCGATTTTCGGGCACTCTGATTTCTTCCAGATTCTGGCTATTGTGAATAATGCTGCTATGAACATAAAAGTAGGGATGGTGTTTCCGCTGAGTATTTTTGGTTTCCCAGTGTAGATTCCCAGGAGTGCTATGGCTGGTTCAAATGGGAGTTCAATTTCTAGTCTTTGGAGGAATGTCCATATTGTTTTCCAGAAAGGCTGTACCAGCCGGCATTCCCACCAACAATGGATGAGTGTCCCCTTTTCCCCACATCCACGCCAGCACTTGTTGTTCTTGCTCTTTTGAATATGTGCCAGTCTCTGTGGTGTAAAGTGATATCTCATTGTTGTTTTGATTTGCATCTCTCTGATGATTAGTGATGATGAGTATTTTTTTCATATGTTTTTTTGCCATTTGAAATTTCTTCCTTGCTGAAGTTTCTGTTCACTTCTCCCCATTTTTTGATGGGGTTGTTTGTTTTCTTCTTGTAAAGTTCTACCAGTGCCTGATATATCCTGGATATTAACGCCTTATCAGATGGGTATTGGGTGAATATTCTTTCCCATTCTGTGGACTGCCTTTGTATCTTAGTTACTGTTTCTTTTGAGGTGCAGAAGCTTTTTAGTTTCATGTAGTCCCATATGTTTATCTTTTCTTCTAGTTGCTTTGTTAGTGACATTTCACCGTTGAAGATGCCTTTAGCTTCAATGTTGTGGAGGGTTTTTCCTATATTTTCTTCAATGCACTTTATGGATTCAAGTCTGATATTGAGATCTTTAATCCATTTTGATCTGATTTTTGTGCATGGTGTTAGACACAGGTCCAAATTCATTTTTTTATATGTCGCTGCCCAGTTTTCTCAACACCACTTGTTGAAGAGGCTTTCCTTACTCCATTTTAGACTCTTTGCAGCTTTATCAATGATTAAATGATCATGTGCTTGAGGTTGTGTGTCAGGATACTCAATTCTATTCCATAGGTCCACAGGTCTGTTTTTATTCCAATACCATGCTGTTTTAATTACTACTGCCTTGTAGTACAGTTTGAAGTTGGGAAAGGTGATGCCTCCCATCTTCTTTTTCCCGAGGATTGCTTTAGCTATCCTAGGGCGGTTTATTGTTCCATCCAAATTTCGGAACATTTGGACAATTTCTTTGAAGAATGTCATGGGTATCCTTATAGGGACTGCATTGAATCTGTATAGAGCTCTAGGGATTATAACCATTTTGACAATATTGATTCTCCCCATCCATGAGCAGGGAATATATTTCTATTTCCTTGTGTCCTCTTTTATCTCTTGGAGCAGTGTCTTGTAGTTTTCTTTGTACAGGTCCTTTACACAATTGGGTAAGTTCATTCCTAGGTATTTGGTTTTTCTGTGGCACAATTGTGAATGGGATCGTTTCCTCAATATCCCTTTCTTCTCTTTGGTTATTTGTATATAGGAAATCCACCTAATTTTGGGTGTTGATTTTGTATCCTGCACTCTACTATATGCGTCTATTGTTTCTAGAAGCTGTTTGGTAGAGAGTTTAGGGTTCTCTAGGTATAATATCATGTCATCTGCGAATAATGATAGCTTGACATCTTCCTTGCCTATCTGGATGCCCTTGATGTCCTTTTCTTCTCTGATTGCTATGGCAAGTACTTCCAGTACTATATTGAATAAAAGAGGTGAGATTTCAAACCCAATGAGGATCCTTTTCTGAAGTTAGCAGTGGAAAGCAAAATATCCAGTAGACGGCGCCCCTCCATTACTTGATAGGGAATGTTCAGCGATTTTCACTCTAGGAAATTTGTAACTCTACAACATTGAAGTTAGCTTCAATGTTCTATTCAGTGCATGCGAATACAGCTCTGAAGGGTCAGAGCATGACCTGGGTGGACCGAAATCTCAAGGCTGCTCAGTATCACATCTCTGATCTTGGCCAGAACCGCTGTGGTTCAGCTCCTCAGATCACCAAGGGTGTCATCAACATCTCCTGAGAGTTACTGGAGAGGCACCCCTCATCCCACTAAAAACAAAGGAAAGTATTAAGCTATAATAATATTTTGGACTCTGAATACAGAGATGATATTAAGTGGGAGAGAGGGAAGGAGGAAACTGCTCCCCAGAGTCAACATGGCGACAAGGGTGGGGTGAAGCCTTGGGCTTTAGGGGCAGTGATTTTCTACAGGACGTGTGTGAACTTAAGCAGTGTTCTAAACCATGTCACCTCCTATGAAATTTTAAAAATCAAGACATTTGTTAATGACCTCTATCCTCACGCAGCCCTGAGCTGAAACAGGACCCTGGCAAATCATAGTAGAATTCTCTGCTCTTACGCTTCTTGTCCACCTCACACCAAACCACACACATCCCTGGAGTTGTTCCCACATATTCCACAAATCCGATGACAATGGGTCAGGGGGACATCAGTCAATAACCTTGGAAAGTTAGAAACTATCAAATACCTAGGAGGTTACACAATATTAACAGACAAGCCTTGTTTGCAACCCTTAATCTAAGGAATGCACATGGAACAAGTGGCCATGCATAAAGAAAAAGAAATAATTTTATCCATTTCTATCTCTTTTTACCATGGTGAATGGCTCCAACATTATTGAAATGACATTAAAAAATCACATTTGTCTCAGATCTAGTGGCCAGACTGTACAGTAAAACTGCCAACTAAACATTTATTTTAAATTGCTGACAGTTTAAAACCAAGGCAGCCCTTAAAAGAAATTGAAAACCTTAAACACATAACGTAACAAGACAATGATAGTTTAATGGAAAGGGAATCCTTACTACAACAAAATGCAGTAATTCATCTTCATTCAGCTCATTTTTCAGTTTTCGGAATAAAGCTTGTATCGCTTTGCACGGTCCACACCAGGCTTGGTAAACATCGATCACTAGAAGGCAGCAATATTTATCAGACAAGCGAGCCAAATAAATGGGGGATATCAGCTTATTTGAAAGAGAGGAAGAGGCAAGGGCAAAGCAGGCTTGGCTGTGAGTGGCCCCAAGGTGCCCCGCTGAGCTCTGTCTGCATGGCTGGGCAATGAGAGGGCCCCAATACCTGTCAGGCCTTTGTTCTGCAACATCTCGTCCCACTGGGGTTGGCTATTGACCACTGTCTGAATAAAACAGGGGGACAGGGGGTCTGAGAACTGTGTCCCCCTGCGAAGGGAGCTAGACAAGAATAAAGTCATGCCTACCTGTAGCTGGATTTCTCGCTTTCTGCTCGCCATTTATTCACTAGCACGACAAAAAAGCAAAAGAATAGAGGAGGCAAATGAAATAGTCCGTATTGGAGCAACATCGAACGCACTGCAGCCCTACCGGATGCTGCAGTCTTCCCCTTCCGGGTCAGATAGGAGCCATTTGTCGGGAGCCTCCCGGAGCATTCACGCAGCCCTGGTCCCCAGCAAGCCTGGCAAGTGGCGAAATATCATTTCGGCTTACTTCTGCTCACTTTCCCAAAGGTGTGTACGTGTTCTCTTTCTCTGTGTGGAAAGGAGGTGTCCACACACCTATTTCTAGATTGTCTGTCTCTCGAAGTTTCCACGGATATTAATTCACTGCGGCATGGACGCCTTGTTCAGTAAATTCAGAAACCTTGATTGGGTACAGGTCTGTCTGCCTGCCTGCCTGCCTGTCTGCCTGCCTGCCTGTCTGTCTGTCCGCTCAGGTTATAACAGACACTGGTCTAAACAAAGACAAGGCTACAAACAAGTTTGCAGCCAACACAAGGCGCTGCGTTCGTCTACCCCAAGGAACAAACAGATCCTCTTCCCAGCTAGGCTGGGACAGCATTAACAATACAGACAGACTTCCTGGGCCCTGTACCTGGGGTGTCACAGGTGCGGATTGGGGGAGACAGGGGCCCGGGAGTCTTCTGCTCACATGGTCCCCCTCTAAGCGTTCAGGCAGGCGGAATGGGCCAAGGTTTCCTGCCTTCTCTTGAGCTACCCTCGAGCCAGGTCGCGAGCTGCAAGCCCCGAGCTCTCGGAGGGGGCCTGAGAACCGCACAGCCCAGGCAGTGCATATGACAGCTGCTTGCGGAACAGCTGAGCCCAAATCTCCCACTTCCCGTGCCGCATTGCCCCCTCTCTAGGTCGTTCCTCCTCCGTCTTTAGTGCCCATAGCCTCCTGCCCTTCTGCCCCCTTGCTCTGCTAGGTGCACGTTTCCCTTTGCTCCCAGCGCTCCCTGGTCTTTCTTCAGGGTTAGCAGCCTGGAATCTACAGGAGACACGAGAGATAGGACAGTGGGTAAGGGGGTCGTCGAGATAAGATAAGGGGCATCCTCGGCATCCCATATGGTCCCCTGAGTACGGCCAAGAGTGACTCCAGAGCACAGGGCCAGAAATAACCCCTGAGCATATACAGGTGTGGCACAAAAACAAAAAAAAAATAAACACAGCGGTGTAGGGCACTTGCCTTGAGTGTAGCCAACCTGGGTTCGAACTGTGCGGGTGGTATGGTGTCTTAGTATCTTGAGCACAGAGTCAGGAGTAAACACTGAAAGAGCCGGCCTTGTGCCCATCCCACAAGCCCCCCAAAAGAAAAACAGAGACAGTATGCAATCTCTAGCTCCAGTTAGAGTAGAGGACTCCCGCTAGCTTCTGCAATGACATTAGCTTTTATTTTTTTTTTGTAAATGACCTCTCTGGGGTTAAGTCCGGAGCTGCCACTGTACAGGTTCCCTAGCGTTCTCAGAGATTCACGTCTTTCAGCACGTTGGCACCCAAGTAGGAAAATGGGCCCCAGTTAGTGTTTAGCTGCTCTGTGGTGCTCATAGAACGCTGCCTTGTCTTCTCACGAGGGTCCTTTCTCTGGTCTAGATCCAGGGGGAATCGCTTCCTGAAATCCCCAGGCGGGTAGAGTCCCTTTTGTACTGCTTTTTTGCATGGTGTGGAATAGGGAGTCTCTAAGGTTATTATTTCTTACATGTGACTGATTTGTGTTCCCAGCATCTTTTGTTGAGGAGGATTTCCTGCTCCATCTCATGCTTACAGTTTTCTTGGAAGATCAGCCCCCAGTGATCCCTGAGCACCGAGTCAGGTGTAAGCCCTGAGCACTGCCAGCAGTAGCTTAAAGGTAAAACAATAAATAAATACACTGATCTTTCTCCCTCCCCATAATCACTGTCAATGTTGTCTGTATGTTTCTTCTATCATAGTTATGTTAGTGTCTGGCTGATTTGTATATTTCTTGGACCTATAAATATGGGAGACGATTCAGGAAAGAGAAACTGAGTTCTGGCACTATGTTACTTTATTCTTTTCATCTTCTGCTTCTCTTAGCATCTGCATCATTGTTTGCACACAAACACAAAGTGAGTTGGCAAATTATTGCATTTTAAAATGACTTAAATGGCATATATTCTTTAAAATCTAATTTCTCAATGTGAATATACAAAACCTCTATTTCAAATCCAGACAGTTGAATCCATCAAGTAGGATGATAGAGAAAATAAATAGTTTAGAATTCACTTTAAGTTCATCACCTTAATGATTACAACAAACTGAAACTTAATGCAGCTTTTTTGGGTTTATTTATTGTTTTCTTTTTTATATAAAATATTTCACATTCTATGATCCAATTTTAATATCATTTGAATGAGAAGACAGATGGAGCTATTATTTTTGTAATAAATACAAAATTAAGGTTCTAAGAATAATGAAACACATAATATTAAAATTTCAGACGGAAATAACCTAGTTTTGCTATCATTTATTGAGAATGGCAACATTGATGGGTCTTTTTTTGGAAAATAATCCAGTTGGTAACGGCTCTAGTCCAGCGGTTGTCTCCAAATCGCATTACATGTCCAGTCCATCTGATTTTTGATGCCTTGGCAAATGAGACAGCGTCCCTGATTCTGGAATAGCGACGGAGGTCAGAACTCCAGATTCCTTCTCTCACTTGAGTGAGGTGTGATATTCCAAGCATAGCTCTTTCGATTCCTCTCTGGGAGACCCGAATAGCATTCTCATCCTGCTTTCGTAGGGCCTAGTGCTCTGAGGCGTGCGTTAATGCAGGGAGAACAGTGGAGTCAAAGAGATGTGCCCAGAGCTGGAGGTTCTTTGTCCTTTCAGCTATTTCTTCGATGCCTTTGAAGGCATTCCATACTGTCCTCTTCCTCCCGCGCAGCTCAGGTTTTTTTTTTAATTTTTTTTATTATACCACCGTGAAACATACAATTACAAAGGTGTTCATAATTGGTTCTTGGTAATACAGTATTCCAGCACCCATCCCTCCACCAGTGCCCCGTTTCCACCACCAATGTACCCCTCCCCCTCCCGCCCCCAGGCCGCCTTAATAGCAGGTACCCCAGTTTCCTCTCTTTCCTTCTCTCACTTGAGTGAGGCCTGATATTCCAAGCATAGCTCTTTGGATTCCTCTCTGGGAGAACCGAATAGCATTGTCATCCTGCTTTCATAGGGCCCAGGTCTCTGAGGCGTATGTTAATGCAGGGAGACAGTTGGAGTCAAAGAGATGTGCCCAGAGCCTGAGGTTTTTTTTCCTTTTTAACTATTTCTTCGAAGACTTTGAAGGTATTCCATGCCACTCTCTTCTTCCTGTGCAGCTCAGGTTTTAGGTCGTTCATCATGTTGACTTCTCGACCTAGGTACACATAACTGCTGCATTCAAAGATGTTTGTTCCATTGAGAGTGAATGGGGCCTCAGGAATTAGTTCATTTTCCATGAATATAGTTTTCTTCAGAGTCAGCTATAGACCTATCTTTCCACATTCTTAGTCAAAGTCAGCCAGCATTAGTGCCGCTTGGCTAATGTTTGGTATTATTAGAACGATGTCTTCAGTGAAGCGGAGGTGGTGTAGTTGCTGACCATCTATCTTCACTCCCATTCTAATTGTCGCAAGATGTTCTCGAGGGTGGTGATGAAGTGGTTTGGTGAAATGGTATCACCCCAGAACAGAAGAGAGGCTAAAGAAACTACAATACATCTATTACCTTTAGGCATTTTTCTGTCCCCCACAGTGTTTCTAAATGTTCTTCATAGGAGAGAGATAATTCTGAGTCAGTTTCTCTCTTTCTAACTTTACTCAGTATGATATCGCCAGATCCAGGCACCTAGCTACAAACTGTATGTGTTCATCTTCAGGGGCTTTGCATGTGCGCATGTTCCAATGTGTCTTTGTCCAGTCATCAGTTCTTGGGCACTTGGGTTGTTTCCTGGTTGGGGATATTGTGAATAATGCTGCAATGAATACATGAGTGCAAATGTATTTTTTCCAATGTGCTTTTTGGGCTCTTGGGGTATAGTCTAAGATGTGGAATTGCTGGGTCAATAGAAGCTACTTCTTAGTTTATTGAAAAATGTCAGTAGTTTTTATCACCAGGGAAATGCAAATTAGAACAATGAGCTATTACCTCACACCACAGACAAAGAGAAGAAAAATGACCTTGGCTATAGGGGGAATGACCCTTATTCAGTGCTAGTGGGAATGTTGACTGGTGCAGCCTTTCTGGAAAATATGCTTTAATATTTTTACCAAAAAAAAAAGAATAAATAATCTCATGAGCTTAAAAGATAGTAAAATGATATATAACAAATGGAGAGTTTATGACTGTTGAGAATTTTTTACTTTTGCTTAATATGTAGAAAATCATTGTTTGCATATTTTCATTTTGTAAATTAATATCAATATCACTGTATCACTGTCTTCCCATTTATCATGATTTGCTCGAGCGGGCATCTGTAACATCTCCATACATCCTACCTCATATGTCCTGTCCATAGGTCCTGGCTCTACTAGAGCTCAAGGGCATCTGCTTGCTCCAGGAACATCAAAGAGCTTCAAACCATTCCATCAGGTCATGGGAATGAGGTCTATAATTGTTACTGGTATTGGGTATATCCAATACGACACGGTTAGCTTGCCAGACTCTACGGTTCGGGTGGCATCCTCTTGTAGTCACGTTTAATCTCTAGCATTTATTGATGAACCTTGAGGCTACTTGCAGCTGCGCCAGCCGGGCTGTGATCAGCTCTTCTACTGGGTGGAGTTCTGCTGAGAGGGGAGTCCTGATGTGGAAAATGGTGGCCCTCATGGAGTGGTGGGTCAGTCGTCTGGCTTTTTGAGGGGCTCTGCTGGAGTGGCGGGCCACGACGAGAACCCGCCATCCCTCCCGGGTGGCTCGGGATCGGCTGGGCAAAGGGATAGGCGGTAGCAGCTCTACCCAATGCCTGTGAGTCTCTGGATAAAGTAGTGGTTGATATTAATATCAAGTAGTGGTTGATATCAATATCAAGTAGTGGTTGATATTAATAACCAAATTCTATAATGTCAGAAAAATTCACCATGTTTCTCATGAGCTGCCAAAAACTGGTACCAAGATTCCACTAAATAAGAATCTTAAATCAATTTCAAGACGGGTGTATAGTTAAAAAACCAACGTTAGTAGAGCTATAGGATAGAACACTGTATATATTAAGAACACCACATATATGAACAGGAAGAAGAAAATAAACTTGGATTCAGACACGAAGTAAACCAGATGTTTCCATTTCACCAAATATAATTTCAAAGTGTGTTTCATTAGCAATCAGGTTCAGTAAAAAACAATACCTTGCATTTTTTTTTTGGCAAACAGGAGACTGTAGACCGTTCCTGCTTTTTTTTTTTGCTTTCTCACTCTTCCTCTCTTCCTTTCTCTCTCTCTCATTTTCTCATCCTCCCTTCCTCTGTCTACTCTCCCTCCCTCTTTCTTTTTCCTTTCTTTTCTTCCTTCCTTGCCTTCCTTCTTTCCTTTCCTCCTTCTGACTTTGTCCTTTATTTTTCTTTCTTTCTTCTTCGTCTTTTTTTTTTTTTTTTTGCTTCTTGGGTCACACCTGGCGATGCTCAGTGGTTACTCCTTGCTGTGCACTCACGAATTACTCCTGGTGGTGCGAAGGGGATCGTATAGACTGCCGGGGGATAAAACCAGGGCCTGCCTAGGCCTACTGTATGCAAGGCAAATGTGGTACCCAATGGGCTATTGCTCCGGCCCCATCTTTTCTCTCTCTCTCTCTTCTCTCTCTCTTCTCTTTCTTTCTCTCTCTTCTTTTTCTCTCTTTCTTTCTTTTTCTCTTTCTTTCTTTCTTTCTTTCTTTCTTTCTTTTCTTTCTTTCTTTCTTTCTTTTTTTTCTTTCTTTCTTTCTTTCTTTCTTTCTTTCTTTCTTTCTTTCTTTCTTTCTTTCTTTCTTTCTTTCTCTCTCTCTCTATCTTTCTCTCTCCTCCTCCCTCCCTCCCTCCCTTCCTTCCTTCCTTCCTTCCTTCCTTCCTTCCTTCCTAACTTCCTTCCTTCCTTCCTTCATTCTTCCTCTGGACATATCTCTTGCTCTATGCTCTGGGATCATTTTCGTTGTTTCTTGGAAGGAAGAGGAAGGGTGGGAGATGCAATATCAGGGACCAAACTGAAGTTTGATACTGCGAGGCAGATCTCTTTACCACTGCACTGTCTCACTAACCCAAAGTAAAGATTGTAAATAATGACATAATTTAATACATAAGTTGCCTAAAAATCTTGCCTATTACATAATTTCAGGAATAAAATGATAAAACTAAATTATTGAGTAAAAAGGAGAAATTGTTTTAAAAACCTGATGAGAAAATATTGTATGCCTGAAAATTTATTGGTAACATCATTACAAAATTATGGTGACAAAATTAAATTTTTTAAAGAGCAAAAAATTGATAATTCACAGCTAGACTTACTGTAAAGTATGAACACAATTTATCAACATCATAGTTGAACGGAGGATATTATTTCTAATCCACAACAATGAGAATGACAGCAAAAGTTTTTATTGAAACTTTATGCTATTTTTATAAATCTTAAAGAGGGTTGGAGCATAGAAGAGCAGGTAGGGCACTTGCCTTGAATGGAAACACCCTGAGTCTAATCCCTTGCACAACATGTTGTCCCCTGAGACACAAGTGATGCCTAATGGACAGCCAGTATGAGCCCTGAGCACTATGCACTATGGCCCCCAAACAAATTAATGAACGGAGATAAAAACTTCAGTGAAAAAATTATAAAAATATGTGATAACTAATGCTACATACCCCAGATACTTAAAAATGCAATTGCTATAAAATATAAATTATATGTTTATATAAGTATTTATATGCATAAAACTTTAGTCTTACCATATTACAGCAGGTTTTTTTTTGCTTTTATTCTTTTTTTATTAAATATTTTATTATATCACCTTGATATATGCAATTACAACGTTGTTCATGTTTAGAGGTTTCGGTCACATAGAGTTGCAGCACCCCACCCTCCACCAGTGCCCATTTTCGACCACAAATGTCCCCAATTCCCTCCCCCTCCCATAGCCTGCCTAAATGGCAGGTTCTTTATCTCTTTTCTCTCTCCGTCTCTCTCTTTTCCTTCTCTTACACATTGTGGGTTGCACTACATACACAGAGAGTCCATCATGTGCAATTTTGGCCTGTACTTAACGCTCAGTTCTAGGTTGGTCTTAACCCTTTCGACATTTATTCACATCTGTTCCCTTCTCTATCTTACCTAACCTCTGACTCCCACACCTTTGCGGTAATTTCCACTCTTGGTAAGACCTCCTGATCCACATTTCTCCTGACACTGGATTTTGGTGTCATTATATGTATACATGTATATATGTATATATATATATATATATATGTCATGCAAATAAATGCAGTCATTCTATATCTCTCTCTTTCCTTCTGACTAATTTCACTGAACATGATCCTTTCCATGTCCATCCATTTATAGACAAATTTCATAACTTCATTTTTCCTAACAGCTCCATTTGGTAGATGTACCACTGTTTCTTTATCCTGCCATCAGTTCTCGGGCATACTGGTTGTTTCCAGGTTCTGGCTATTGTGAATAGTGCTGCTATGAAAATAAAAGTGCAGATTGTGTTTCCGTTGTGTGTTTTTTGGGTTCCCAAGGTATATTCCCAATTGTGGTATGGCTGGGTCAAAAGGGATCTCAATTTCTAGTCTTTGGAGGAATGTCCATATTGTTTTCCAGAAAGGTTGTACATGTCGACCTTCCCAGAAACAAAGCAGTTTTAAGTGATAACAAATATTAACATTTAAGGGTGAACAAGTGCATTGAAGAGACATCTTTTACTTAGATCTAGATCATAAATCCATTAAGGTCTGTATTTTGTTTTAATACTTTTCTTTCTATTCTATGCAACTGTATTTGTTTTAGAACAGAAGAGTGGTAAATATTTTATAATCCATTGCCCTCATTCTTTTTACAACAGAAAGTTTTTCTTCTCTAGGCTTCTTTCCCAAATGTACCACAAAATAAATATTTATCTAATCTGGTATTCCTGTTATTTTAGCATGATATGTATTTCTGAGGATTTCACTTCCTAATGAGCTGGTGGGTGATTTTTATAAACATCTTGCTACATTGTTACATTTCCAATCACTTGTAAAGAGATTCAGAGCCCTCTTTCTGATGCTGAAATGCATAGAGCCAAAATCAATAACTGGTTTTAACTCTGACACTGATTTTACCCTTATTCTGAGACAGTACAGGTTATATAATCTTTTCAACTTGAATTTCTGTACCTTTCTTATTTTAACTCAAAATTCACATTTCTGAGGTTTACTAATAGAGAAGACAAAGAGTACCTATGGGGCTGTGTGCTGTGTAGCTGTATCTGTTTTTCTTTGGTTGTTATGAGAAAGAACAGAATTTGTCCCACCTAGAGTGACCATGTTCATAGAAGGATTTAACAGAAATTCTTGGATTCAATTTAGAAAATCTCCAGATTCCTAAGTGCTCTAATTGAGGCGCTCTGGAATGATCCAGTCCCGACTCACACACAGTCCCTGGTCACACAGACAGACACCGACAGCTCCTTCTATTTAATATCTTCACTGTGATAAGAAAACATAGTCTTTGTTTTTTCCCGTTCTTCCCAGAGCACTTTTATGGACTGTGCACAGGTTTACACAATGACTCATGACTTCTATAGTCCACTCTGAATTTTCAGTTGGTGTATACGTAATTCTCAAGAAGTCCATTAGGGGGAAATGTGTACTTCTGTGGTGGTATTAAGAACTCTTTCAGTGTTGGGAAAATAAACATTTTTATTGTCAAGTGAACAAGTGGTGGCACTGTAGAAAACTGTGAGTTCTAACAAGTATCTCAGACACACAAAGAAGTCAAGGCTTTGAAAACCTCTGCTCTTGCCCTTTCAGAGAATTAATAGCAGCGGATAACAGGAGATATAAATATTTCTGTGTGGCAGTCTGGGATTCAAAGGTCTTTTCGGTGTCTGTTATCCTGCATCTAAATTCGGAAATGACATTGGTCACAGGATTCATGTAGCAAGAATACTGGACCACCCACCTGGATGTTTACTGAGCCCCAAATCTGCCTGTATCTCTTTATTTTCTTCTCTGTGAACAAGGACAGAGTGTGGAGGTTCCAAGGAATAAAGAGGCCACCACATGGACAGAGGCCTTGGCCCAGTCATTACTTGTCAGAGTGCTGATCACACCATGGTGTTGGCCTGACAAAGTAACTGTGAATAGTTTAACATCTCTGTAAATGAACCAAGGAAGAACTCCAGCCTGCTCATGAAGGAGCCTCGAGTGTGGTGAGGATTGTTCAATTTCCGAGTCTCTGGCCCTCACTCTCTGCCCTCTCAGCACCTTCGGGCAGAAGGAGGAGGAGAGGCCCTGCACACTGAGGTGAGGGACTGCCTTCTCTCTGGGTACTGCCTGGGTACACTCCCTGTCCTGTCCTGACAAGGGGAGATTTTGCATTCACAACACAGTGGTAGGGTACAGGATGCTCAAGTCCCAGGTTCATGTGGGGCTTGAACCATTCCTGAGAAAGACTGTAGGAAAGAGAACGTGAACTCCGGAACACGACAGAGAGGAAAGTCTGCCCAAATCAGAGACTCCGTCAGGCTGACGACACCAGGACTGTCTGGGTTCTGAGAGTGCAAAACCAGGCGCAGGGCACAGGTTTGGACATTGTAGGGGAGGAAGGGCACAGCAAACTGAAGGACTAGGAGGGTGCAGAGATCACCTAGGCCTGGGTGTACAGGGCCAATGGGTGCCATGCTATTGGGTCCCCTCCCCGCAGCGTAACCCTTTGTGACTCAGGGATCCGTGATGTCAGCAGAGTGTATATAAACGGTGCCTGGACACTCTGGGATCATTTGCCACGGGCAAGCATTTAGATTTGGAGATGGATTTTGATATTTGTTGTGATATTTCCCCTAAACCCCCTCTGAGTGGCCAATCCTTAGAGATGTGGACCCTAGCCTCCTTACCTACTCCCTTATATTACTATTTTTTTTCTTGATTTTACGTTATAGCAGGGATGAGACCAATGATGAATACCAGGTAAGGATGTGGGAGGTCCTGTGGGACCGAACACAGATGTGAATGCACGAATGAGATGATTCAGAGACACACTAAGGTGGGTGTGTCCGACCACGAGAGAACATCAGTCCTCTCGAAGATGTGAGGGACAGAGCTGTTCAGAGGGCACCAAAGTTACCTCAGGTTCAGTGACTCTTTGATTGTGGGGGCCAGCTGTGAGGGAGAGCCCCACACAGCACTCTGAAAGAACTGGCTGCTTCTGGAGTCCCAGCTGTGTGGGAGGTCACAAGTGTCACCCTTGACCTGCAGTCACTAACCCACCTGGGGGTAAGAGGTCACTCTCATAGGGTCTTCATGCGGGGGTCGATCAGGGCATTGGTGAACTAAGAGTCCCAAGCAGAGGGGCCGCGTGCCCTCTCTGAAGCAGCACATGGGCCTGGGCCTTGTTCCAGACATTCCTTATCACCGCAGCTGCCACTGTGTCCCTGGCCCGAGGGTCTGAAAATGGCTTCACATCTCTGAAAATGTATCAAAGAAGAAACCCAGCCTGTGTTCACCGAAGGAGCCCCAAGTCCGGTGAGGCTTCGAAGTTTCCCAGTCTCAGGCCCTCACTCTCTCCCTTTCTTCTCAGCAATGGAGAAGGACCAGAGGAAGGAGAGGCCGGTCAGTGCAAAGGACCCAGCTGGCAGGCAGGAGGAGGAGAGGCCGCGCACACCGAGGTCGAGGTGAGAGGCTCCCTTTGCTGTCTGGGCTCTCCTGGGGACACTCACTGTCCTGGCCATCAGTTCCAGGTCATGAACAGTGAGGAGGTCAGTGTCCCTCTGAGGGTCCCAGGGAGACACTTGCAGAGCCCGCCCTGTCAGGGAAGTAGGCAGGAAGGGGCCTGGGCAGTGGAGCTGTCCTTAGGTGGCCGAGGGGCACAGGGCAGCCCACCAGCATGTCTGAGTTGTCACAGTTCCCTGAGGAGTGGATGACAGGTACCCTCTGAGGAACTGTTGCTCTGAGCCCCCTGAAACATTCTGGTGTCCCTAGAGAATATGTTTCCTGCCTTTATCCAGAAGCAGGGACCTGTGAGGCTTGGGCCATTGTATAGGGTGGGCCTAATGGACACATTTAAACAGAGCTGACCCAGGCTCTCCTGGTGACCCCTGCGGAGAAGCTGTGCACTCACCCCTGACTGGTACCCCTTTCATGCCCCATAGGAGCCATGAGACATCCCCATGGGGGGACAGGAGGTGGTGCTGCATACCTGTGTTCTCTTAAGGTGACTATAATTCAGGGCCTGGTGATGTCCGCGTGGGGGGGGGGGGGGGTGGGGTGTGAGGGAGGCCCTGGGGGGAAGGGCTGAGGGCTACTGTGATGTCATGGACCTGAGGTCTGGGGGAGGGACACAGACTGTGGTGAGGGGGAGGGCAGACAGCTACTGTGATGCCATCTGCCCTAAGAGCCGGGGAGGGGCCACAGGCGTGAGGGGATCCCGGGGGTCCCACTCCGCCATGTGCCTTCAGGGCTCCTTTTATCTCTCCACCTGGCTCCACCCCTGTGCTCTGTGTCCTCTGCAGAAACCTGCACCAGCCACAGGACACCCGTGGCCATCGCTGTCCTCTGCTTCCAGACCTGCTCACTGGGTACTGGGGACAAGCTGCCGATGGTCACCTGCGGCAGCCCCCACAGCCCTGGAACAACGCTGTCCTCACTCTGGCCTGGTGGACGCCCTCCACCTGCTGGGCAATGCTAACCTGCCCCTGGAGAGCCATGAGACATCCCCATGGGGGACAGGAGGTGGTGCTGCATACGTGTGTTCTCTTAAGGTGACTATAATTCAGGGCCTGGTGATGTCCGCATGGACAGGGCAGGGGAGCCCTGGGCCAAGGGGTGTGAGGGAGGCCCTGGGGGGAAGGGCTGAGGGCTACTGTGATGTCATGGACCTGAGGTCTGGGGGAGGGGACACAGACTGTGGTGAGGGGGGGAGGGCAGACAGCTACTGTGATGCCATCTGCCCTAAGAGCCGGGGAGGGGCCACAGGCGTGAGGGGATCCCGGGGGTCCCACTCCCCATGTGCCTTCAGGGCTCCTTTTATCTCTCCACCTGGCTCCACCCCTGTGCTCTGTGTCCTCTGCAGAAACCTGCACCAGCCACAGGACACCCGTGGCCATCGCTGTCCTCTGCTTCCAGACCTGCTCACTGGGTACTGGGGACAAGCTGCCGATGGTCACCTGCGGCAGCCCCCACAGCCCCGGAACAACGCTGTCCTCACTCTGGCCTGGTGGACGCCCTCCACCTGCTGGGCAATGCTAACCTGCCCCTGGAGAGCCATGAGACATCCCCATGCGGGACAGGAGGTGGTGCTGCATACGTGTGTTCTCTTAAGGTGACTATAATTCAGGGCCTGGTGATGTCCGCATGGACAGGGCGGGGAGCCCTGGGCCAAGGGGTGTGAGGGAGGCCCTGGGGGGGGGGAAGGGCTGAGGGCTACTGTGATGTCATGGACCTGAGGTCTGGGGGAGGGGACACAGACTGTGGTGAGGGGGGAGGGCAGACAGCTACTGTGATGCCATCTGCCCTAAGAGCCGGGGAGGGGCCACAGGCGTGAGGGGATCCCGGGGGTCCCACTCCCCATGTGCCTTCAGGGCTCCTTTTATCTCTCCACCTGGCTCCACCCCTGTGCTCTGTGTCCTCTGCAGAAACCTGCACCAGCCACAGGACACCCGTGGCCATCGCTGTCCTCTGCTTCCAGACCTGCTCACTGGGTACTGGGGACAAGCTGCCGATGGTCACCTGCGGCAGCCCCCACAGCCCCGGAACAACGCTGTCCTCACTCTGGCCTGGTGGACGCCCTCCACCTGCTGGGCAATGCTAACCTGCCCCTGGAGAGCCATGAGACATCCCCATGCGGGACAGGAGGTGGTGCTGCATACGTGTGTTCTCTTAAGGTGACTATAATTCAGGGCCTGGTGATGTCCGCATGGACAGGGCAGGGGAGCCCTGGGCCAAGGGGTGTGAGGGAGGCCCTGGGGGGGAAGGGCTGAGGGCTACTGTGATGTCATGGACCTGAGGTCTGGGGAGGGGACACAGACTGTGGTGAGGGGGAGGGCAGACAGCTACTGTGATGCCATCTGCCCTAAGAGCCGGGGAGGGGCCACAGGCGTGAGGGGATCCCGGGGGTCCCACTCCCCCATGTGCCTTCAGGGCTCCTTTTATCTCTCCACCTGGCTCCACCCCTGTGCTCTGTGTCCTCTGCAGAAACCTGCACCAGCCACAGGACACCCGTGGCCATCGCTGTCCTCTGCTTCCAGACCTGCTCACTGGGTACTGGGGACAAGCTGCCGATGGTCACCTGCGGCAGCCCCCACAGCCCCGGAACAACGCTGTCCTCACTCTGGCCTGGTGGACGCCCTCCACCTGCTGGGCAATGCTAACCTGCCCCTGGAGAGCCATGAGACATCCCCATGCGGGACAGGAGGTGGTGCTGCATACGTGTGTTCTCTTAAGGTGACTATAATTCAGGGCCTGGTGATGTCCGCATGGACAGGGCAGGGGAGCCCTGGGCCAAGGGGTGTGAGGGAGGCCCTGGGGGGAAGGGCTGAGGGCTACTGTGATGTCATGGACCTGAGGTCTGGGGGAGGGGACACAGACTGTGGTGAGGGGGGAGGGCAGACAGCTACTGTGATGCCATCTGCCCTAAGAGCCGGGGAGGGGCCACAGGCGTGAGGGGATCCCGGGGGTCCCACTCCCCCATGTGCCTTCAGGGCTCCTTTTATCTCTCCACCTGGCTCCACCCCTGTGCTCTGTGTCCTCTGCAGAAACCTGCACCAGCCACAGGACACCCGTGGCCATCGCTGTCCTCTGCTTCCAGACCTGCTCACTGGGTACTGGGGACAAGCTGCCGATGGTCACCTGCGGCAGCCCCCACAGCCCCGGAACAACGCTGTCCTCACTCTGGCCTGGTGGACGCCCTCCACCTGCTGGGCAATGCTAACCTGCCCCTGGAGAGCCATGAGACATCCCCATGCGGGACAGGAGGTGGTGCTGCATACGTGTGTTCTCTTAAGGTGACTATAA
This sequence comes from Cryptotis parvus, assembly GCA_021461705.1. Classification (NCBI taxonomy): domain Eukaryota; kingdom Metazoa; phylum Chordata; class Mammalia; order Eulipotyphla; family Soricidae; genus Cryptotis; species Cryptotis parvus. Next base: position 23,927 of record JAJIBD010000544.1, read on the forward strand.
TTCAGGGCCTGGTGATGTCCGCATGGACAGGGCGGGGGAGCCCTGGGCCAAGGGGTGTGAGGGGAGGCCCTGGGGGGGGGGGAAGGGCTGAGGGCTACTGTGATGTCATGGACCTGAGGTCTGGGGAGGGGACACAGACTGTGGTGAGGGGGAGGGCAGACAGCTACTGTGATGCCATCTGCCCTAAGAGCCGGGGAGGGGCCACAGGCGTGAGGGGATCCCGGGGGTCCCACTCCCCATGTGCCTTCAGGGCTCCTTTTATCTCTCCACCTGGCTCCACCCCTGTGCTCTGTGTCCTCTGCAGAAACCTGCACCAGCCACAGGACACCCGTGGCCATCGCTGTCCTCTGCTTCCAGACCTGCTCACTGGGTACTGGGGACAAGCTGCCGATGGTCACCTGCGGCAGCCCCCCACAGCCCCGGAACAACGCTGTCCTCACTCTGGCCTGGTGGACGCCCTCCACCTGCTGGGCAATGCTAACCTGCCCCTGGAGAGCCATGAGACATCCCCATGCGGGACAGGAGGTGGTGCTGCATACGTGTGTTCTCTTAAGGTGACTATAATTCAGGGCCTGGTGATGTCCGCATGGACAGGGCGGGGGAGCCCTGGGCCAAGGGGTGTGAGGGAGGCCCTGGGGGGGAAGGGCTGAGGGCTACTGTGATGTCATGGACCTGAGGTCTGGGGAGGGGACACAGACTGTGGTGAGGGGGGGGGCAGACAGCTACTGTGATGCCATCTGCCCTAAGAGCCGGGGAGGGGCCACAGGCGTGAGGGGATCCCGGGGTCCCACTCCCCCATGTGCCTTCAGGGCTCCTTTTATCTCTCCACCTGGCTCCACCCCTGTGCTCTGTGTCCTCTGCAGAAACCTGCACCAGCCACAGGACACCCGTGGCCATCGCTGTCCTCTGCTTCCAGACCTGCTCACTGGGTACTGGGGACAAGCTGCCGATGGTCACCTGCGGCAGCCCCCACAGCCCCGGAACAACGCTGTCCTCACTCTGGCCTGGTGGACGCCCTCCACCTGCTGGGCAATGCTAACCTGCCCCTGGAGAGCCATGAGACATCCCCATGGGGACAGGAGGTGGTGCTGCATACGTGTGTTCTCTTAAGGTGACTATAATTCAGGGCCTGGTGATGTCCGCATGGACAGGGCAGGGGAGCCCTGGGCCAAGGGGTGTGAGGGAGGCCCTGGGGGGGGGAAGGGCTGAGGGCTACTGTGATGTCATGGACCTGAGGTCTGGGGGAGGGGACACAGACTGTGGTGAGGGGGGGGGCAGACAGCTACTGTGATGCCATCTGCCCTAAGAGCCGGGGAGGGGCCACAGGCGTGAGGGGATCCCGGGGGTCCCACTCCCCCATGTGCCTTCAGGGCTCCTTTTATCTCTCCACCTGGCTCCACCCCTGTGCTCTGTGTCCTCTGCAGAAACCTGCACCAGCCACAGGACACCCGTGGCCATCGCTGTCCTCTGCTTCCAGACCTGCTCACTGGGTACTGGGGACAAGCTGCCGATGGTCACCTGCGGCAGCCCCCACAGCCCCGGAACAACGCTGTCCTCACTCTGGCCTGGTGGACGCCCTCCACCTGCTGGGCAATGCTAACCTGCCCCTGGAGAGCCATGAGACATCCCCATGCGGGACAGGAGGTGGTGCTGCATACGTGTGTTCTCTTAAGGTGACTATAATTCAGGGCCTGGTGATGTCCGCATGGACAGGGCAGGGGAGCCCTGGGCCAAGGGGTGTGAGGGAGGCCCTGGGGGGGGAAGGGCTGAGGGCTACTGTGATGTCATGGACCTGAGGTCTGGGGGAGGGGACACAGACTGTGGTGAGGGGGGAGGGCAGACAGCTACTGTGATGCCATCTGCCCTAAGAGCCGGGGAGGGGCCACAGGCGTGAGGGGATCCCGGGGGTCCCACTCCCCATGTGCCTTCAGGGCTCCTTTTATCTCTCCACCTGGCTCCACCCCTGTGCTCTGTGTCCTCTGCAGAAACCTGCACCAGCCACAGGACACCCGTGGCCATCGCTGTCCTCTGCTTCCAGACCTGCTCACTGGGTACTGGGGACAAGCTGCCGATGGTCACCTGCGGCAGCCCCCACAGCCCCGAACAACGCTGTCCTCACTCTGGCCTGGTGGACGCCCTCCACCTGCTGGGCAATGCTAACCTGCCCCTGGAGAGCCATGAGACATCCCCATGCGGGACAGGAGGTGGTGCTGCATACGTGTGTTCTCTTAAGGTGACTATAATTCAGGGCCTGGTGATGTCCGCATGGACAGGGCGGGGGAGCCCTGGGCCAAGGGGTGTGAGGGAGGCCCTGGGGGGGGAAGGGCTGAGGGCTACTGTGATGTCATGGACCTGAGGTCTGGGGGAGGGGACACAGACTGTGGTGAGGGGGGAGGGCAGACAGCTACTGTGATGCCATCTGCCCTAAGAGCCGGGGAGGGGCCACAGGCGTGAGGGGATCCCGGGGGTCCCACTCCCCCATGTGCCTTCAGGGCTCCTTTTATCTCTCCACCTGGCTCCACCCCTGTGCTCTGTGTCCTCTGCAGAAACCTGCACCAGCCACAGGACACCCGTGGCCATCGCTGTCCTCTGCTTCCAGACCTGCTCACTGGGTACTGGGGACAAGCTGCCGATGGTCACCTGCGGCAGCCCCCACAGCCCCGGAACAACGCTGTCCTCACTCTGGCCTGGTGGACGCCCTCCACCTGCTGGGCAATGCTAACCTGCCCCTGGAGAGCCATGAGACATCCCCATGCGGGACAGGAGGTGGTGCTGCATACGTGTGTTCTCTTAAGGTGACTATAATTCAGGGCCTGGTGATGTCCGCATGGACAGGGCAGGGGAGCCCTGGGCCAAGGGGTGTGAGGGAGGCCCTGGGGGGGAAGGGCTGAGGGCTACTGTGATGTCATGGACCTGAGGTCTGGGGAGGGGACACAGACTGTGGTGAGGGGGGAGGGCAGACAGCTACTGTGATGCCATCTGCCCTAAGAGCCGGGGAGGGGCCACAGGCGTGAGGGGATCCCGGGGTCCCACTCCCCCATGTGCCTTCAGGGCTCCTTTTATCTCTCCACCTGGCTCCACCCCTGTGCTCTGTGTCCTCTGCAGAAACCTGCACCAGCCACAGGACACCCGTGGCCATCGCTGTCCTCTGCTTCCAGACCTGCTCACTGGGTACTGGGGACAAGCTGCCGATGGTCACCTGCGGCAGCCCCCACAGCCCCGGAACAACGCTGTCCTCACTCTGGCCTGGTGGACGCCCTCCACCTGCTGGGCAATGCTAACCTGCCCCTGGAGAGCCATGAGACATCCCCATGCGGGACAGGAGGTGGTGCTGCATACGTGTGTTCTCTTAAGGTGACTATAATTCAGGGCCTGGTGATGTCCGCATGGACAGGGCGGGGGAGCCCTGGGCCAAGGGGTGTGAGGGAGGCCCTGGGGGGGGAAGGGCTGAGGGCTACTGTGATGTCATGGACCTGAGGTCTGGGGGAGGGGACACAGACTGTGGTGAGGGGGGAGGGCAGACAGCTACTGTGATGCCATCTGCCCTAAGAGCCGGGGAGGGGCCACAGGCGTGAGGGGATCCCGGGGGTCCCACTCCCCCATGTGCCTTCAGGGCTCCTTTTATCTCTCCACCTGGCTCCACCCCTGTGCTCTGTGTCCTCTGCAGAAACCTGCACCAGCCACAGGACACCCGTGGCCATCGCTGTCCTCTGCTTCCAGACCTGCTCACTGGGTACTGGGGACAAGCTGCCGATGGTCACCTGCGGCAGCCCCCACAGCCCCGGAACAACGCTGTCCTCACTCTGGCCTGGTGGACGCCCTCCACCTGCTGGGCAATGCTAACCTGCCCCTGGAGAGCCATGAGACATCCCCATGGGGGACAGGAGGTGGTGCTGCATACGTGTGTTCTCTTAAGGTGACTATAATTCAGTGCCTGGTGATATCCGCATGGACAGGGCAGGGGGAGCCCTGGGCCAAGGGGTGTGAGGGAGGCCCTGGGGGGGGGGGGGGAAGGGCTGAGGGCTACTGTGATGTCATGGACCTGAGGTCTGGGGGAGGGGACACAGACTGTGGTGAGGGGGAGGGCAGACAGCTACTGTGATGCCATCTGCCCTAAGAGCCGGGGAGGGGCCACAGGCGTGAGGGGATCCCGGGGGTCCCACTCCCCCATGTGCCTTCAGGGCTCCTTTTATCTCTCCACCTGGCTCCACCCCTGTGCTCTGTGTCCTCTGCAGAAACCTGCACCAGCCACAGGACACCCGTGGCCATCGCTGTCCTCTGCTTCCAGACCTGCTCACTGGGTACTGGGGACAAGCTGCCGATGGTCACCTGCGGCAGCCCCCACAGCCCCGGAACAACGCTGTCCTCACTCTGGCCTGGTGGACGCCCTCCACCTGCTGGGCAATGCTAACCTGCCCCTGGAGAGCCATGAGACATCCCCATGCGGGACAGGAGGTGGTGCTGCATACGTGTGTTCTCTTAAGGTGACTATAATTCAGGGCCTGGTGATGTCCGCATGGACAGGGCGGGGGAGCCCTGGGCCAAGGGGGTGTGAGGGAGGCCCTGGGGGGGGGAAGGGCTGAGGGCTACTGTGATGTCATGGACCTGAGGTCTGGGGGAGGGGACACAGACTGTGGTGAGGGGGGAGGGCAGACAGCTACTGTGATGCCATCTGCCCTAAGAGCCGGGGAGGGGCCACAGGCGTGAGGGGATCCCGGGGGTCCCACTCCCCCATGTGCCTTCAGGGCTCCTTTTATCTCTCCACCTGGCTCCACCCCTGTGCTCTGTGTCCTCTGCAGAAACCTGCACCAGCCACAGGACACCCGTGGCCATCGCTGTCCTCTGCTTCCAGACCTGCTCACTGGGTACTGGGGACAAGCTGCCGATGGTCACCTGCGGCAGCCCCCACAGCCCCGGAACAACGCTGTCCTCACTCTGGCCTGGTGGACGCCCTCCACCTGCTGGGCAATGCTAACCTGCCCCTGGAGAGCCATGAGACATCCCCATGCGGGACAGGAGGTGGTGCTGCATACGTGTGTTCTCTTAAGGTGACTATAATTCAGGGCCTGGTGATGTCCGCATGGACAGGGCAGGGGGAGCCCTGGGCCAAGGGGTGTGAGGGAGGCCCTGGGGGAAGGGCTGAGGGCTACTGTGATGTCATGGACCTGAGGTCTGGGGGGAGGGGACACAGACTGTGGTGAGGGGGAGGGCAGACAGCTACTGTGATGCCATCTGCCCTAAGAGCCGGGGGAGGGGCCACAGGCGTGAGGGGATCCCGGGGGTCCCACTCCCCATGTGCCTTCAGGGCTCCTTTTATCTCTCCACCTGGCTCCACCCCTGTGCTCTGTGTCCTCTGCAGAAACCTGCACCAGCCACAGGACACCCGTGGCCATCGCTGTCCTCTGCTTCCAGACCTGCTCACTGGGTACTGGGGACAAGCTGCCGATGGTCACCTGCGGCAGCCCCCACAGCCCCGGAACAACGCTGTCCTCACTCTGGCCTGGTGGACGCCCTCCACCTGCTGGGCAATGCTAACCTGCCCCTGGAGAGCCATGAGACATCCCCATGCGGGACAGGAGGTGGTGCTGCATACGTGTGTTCTCTTAAGGTGACTATAATTCAGGGCCTGGTGATGTCCGCATGGACAGGGCGGGGGAGCCCTGGGCCAAGGGGTGTGAGGGAGGCCCTGGGGGGAAGGGCTGAGGGCTACTGTGATGTCATGGACCTGAGGTCTGGGGGAGGGGACACAGACTGTGGTGAGGGGGAGGGCAGACAGCTACTGTGATGCCATCTGCCCTAAGAGCCGGGGAGGGGCCACAGGCGTGAGGGGATCCCGGGGGTCCCACTCCCCCATGTGCCTTCAGGGCTCCTTTTATCTCTCCACCTGGCTCCACCCCTGTGCTCTGTGTCCTCTGCAGAAACCTGCACCAGCCACAGGACACCCGTGGCCATCGCTGTCCTCTGCTTCCAGACCTGCTCACTGGGTACTGGGGACAAGCTGCCGATGGTCACCTGCGGCAGCCCCCACAGCCCCGGAACAACGCTGTCCTCACTCTGGCCTGGTGGACGCCCTCCACCTGCTGGGCAATGCTAACCTGCCCCTGGAGAGCCATGAGACATCCCCATGCGGGACAGGAGGTGGTGCTGCATACGTGTGTTCTCTTAAGGTGACTATAATTCAGGGCCTGGTGATGTCCGCATGGACAGGGCGGGGGAGCCCTGGGCCAAGGGGTGTGAGGGAGGCCCTGGGGGGGGGAAGGGCTGAGGGCTACTGTGATGTCATGGACCTGAGGTCTGGGGGAGGGGACACAGACTGTGGTGAGGGGGAGGGCAGACAGCTACTGTGATGCCATCTGCCCTAAGAGCCGGGGAGGGGCCACAGGCGTGAGGGGATCCCGGGGTCCCACTCCCCATGTGCCTTCAGGGCTCCTTTTATCTCTCCACCTGGCTCCACCCCTGTGCTCTGTGTCCTCTGCAGAAACCTGCACCAGCCACAGGACACCCGTGGCCATCGCTGTCCTCTGCTTCCAGACCTGCTCACTGGGTACTGGGGACAAGCTGCCGATGGTCACCTGCGGCAGCCCCCACAGCCCCGGAACAACGCTGTCCTCACTCTGGCCTGGTGGACGCCCTCCACCTGCTGGGCAATGCTAACCTGCCCCTGGAGAGCCATGAGACATCCCCATGCGGGACAGGAGGTGGTGCTGCATACGTGTGTTCTCTTAAGGTGACTATAATTCAGGGCCTGGTGATGTCCGCATGGACAGGGCGGGGGAGCCCTGGGCCAAGGGGTGTGAGGGAGGCCCTGGGGGGAAGGGCTGAGGGCTACTGTGATGTCATGGACCTGAGGTCTGGGGAGGGGACACAGACTGTGGTGAGGGGGGAGGGCAGACAGCTACTGTGATGCCATCTGCCCTAAGAGCCGGGGAGGGGCCACAGGCGTGAGGGGATCCCGGGGGTCCCACTCCCCCATGTGCCTTCAGGGCTCCTTTTATCTCTCCACCTGGCTCCACCCCTGTGCTCTGTGTCCTCTGCAGAAACCTGCACCAGCCACAGGACACCCGTGGCCATCGCTGTCCTCTGCTTCCAGACCTGCTCACTGGGTACTGGGGACAAGCTGCCGATGGTCACCTGCGGCAGCCCCCACAGCCCCTGGAACAACGCTGTCCTCACTCTGGCCTGGTGGACGCCCTCCACCTGCTGGGCAATGCTAACCTGCCCCTGGAGAGCCATGAGACATCCCCATGGGGACAGGAGGTGGTGCTGCATACGTGTGTTCTCTTAAGGTGACTATAATTCAGTGCCTGGTGATGTCCGCATGGACAGGGCAGGGGAGCCCTGGGCCAAGGGGTGTGAGGGAGGCCCTGGGGGGGGAAGGGCTGAGGGCTACTGTGATGTCATGGACCTGAGGTCTGGGGAGGGGACACAGACTGTGGTGAGGGGGGAGGGCAGACAGCTACTGTGATGCCATCTGCCCTAAGAGCCGGGGAGGGGCCACAGGCGTGAGGGGATCCCGGGGGTCCCACTCCCCCATGTGCCTTCAGGGCTCCTTTTATCTCTCCACCTGGCTCCACCCCTGTGCTCTGTGTCCTCTGCAGAAACCTGCACCAGCCACAGGACACCCGTGGCCATCGCTGTCCTCTGCTTCCAGACCTGCTCACTGGGTACTGGGGACAAGCTGCCGATGGTCACCTGCGGCAGCCCCCACAGCCCCGGAACAACGCTGTCCTCACTCTGGCCTGGTGGACGCCCTCCACCTGCTGGGCAATGCTAACCTGCCCCTGGAGAGCCATGAGACATCCCCATGCGGGACAGGAGGTGGTGCTGCATACGTGTGTTCTCTTAAGGTGACTATAATTCAGGGCCTGGTGATGTCCGCATGGACAGGGGGGGAGCCCTGGGCCAAGGGGTGTGAGGGAGGCCCTGGGGGGGAAGGGCTGAGGGCTACTGTGATGTCATGGACCTGAGGTCTGGGGGAGGGGACACAGACTGTGGTGAGGGGGAGGGCAGACAGCTACTGTGATGCCATCTGCCCTAAGAGCCGGGGAGGGGCCACAGGCGTGAGGGGATCCCGGGGGTCCCACTCCCCCATGTGCCTTCAGGGCTCCTTTTATCTCTCCACCTGGCTCCACCCCTGTGCTCTGTGTCCTCTGCAGAAACCTGCACCAGCCACAGGACACCCGTGGCCATCGCTGTCCTCTGCTTCCAGACCTGCTCACTGGGTACTGGGGACAAGCTGCCGATGGTCACCTGCGGCAGCCCCCACAGCCCCGGAACAACGCTGTCCTCACTCTGGCCTGGTGGACGCCCTCCACCTGCTGGGCAATGCTAACCTGCCCCTGGAGAGCCATGAGACATCCCCATGCGGGACAGGAGGTGGTGCTGCATACGTGTGTTCTCTTAAGGTGACTATAATTCAGGGCCTGGTGATGTCCGCATGGACAGGGCGGGGGAGCCCTGGGCCAAGGGGTGTGAGGGAGGCCCTGGGGGGGGAAGGGCTGAGGGCTACTGTGATGTCATGGACCTGAGGTCTGGGGGAGGGGACACAGACTGTGGTGAGGGGGGAGGGCAGACAGCTACTGTGATGCCATCTGCCCTAAGAGCCGGGGAGGGGCCACAGGCGTGAGGGGATCCCGGGGGTCCCACTCCCCATGTGCCTTCAGGGCTCCTTTTATCTCTCCACCTGGCTCCACCCCTGTGCTCTGTGTCCTCTGCAGAAACCTGCACCAGCCACAGGACACCCGTGGCCATCGCTGTCCTCTGCTTCCAGACCTGCTCACTGGGTACTGGGGACAAGCTGCCGATGGTCACCTGCGGCAGCCCCCACAGCCCCGGAACAACGCTGTCCTCACTCTGGCCTGGTGGACGCCCTCCACCTGCTGGGCAATGCTAACCTGCCCCTGGAGAGCCATGAGACATCCCCATGCGGGACAGGAGGTGGTGCTGCATACGTGTGTTCTCTTAAGGTGACTATAATTCAGGGCCTGGTGATGTCCGCATGGACAGGGCAGGGGAGCCCTGGGCCAAGGGGTGTGAGGGAGGCCCTGGGGGGGAAGGGCTGAGGGCTACTGTGATGTCATGGACCTGAGGTCTGGGGGAGGGGACACAGACTGTGGTGAGGGGGGAGGGCAGACAGCTACTGTGATGCCATCTGCCCTAAGAGCCGGGGAGGGGCCACAGGCGTGAGGGGATCCCGGGGTCCCACTCCCCCATGTGCCTTCAGGGCTCCTTTTATCTCTCCACCTGGCTCCACCCCTGTGCTCTGTGTCCTCTGCAGAAACCTGCACCAGCCACAGGACACCCGTGGCCATCGCTGTCCTCTGCTTCCAGACCTGCTCACTGGGTACTGGGGACAAGCTGCCGATGGTCACCTGCGGCAGCCCCCACAGCCCCGGAACAACGCTGTCCTCACTCTGGCCTGGTGGACGCCCTCCACCTGCTGGGCAATGCTAACCTGCCCCTGGAGAGCCATGAGACATCCCCATGCGGGACAGGAGGTGGTGCTGCATACGTGTGTTCTCTTAAGGTGACTATAATTCAGGGCCTGGTGATGTCCGCATGGACAGGGCAGGGGGGAGCCCTGGGCCAAGGGGTGTGAGGGAGGCCCTGGGGGGGGGAAGGGCTGAGGGCTACTGTGATGTCATGGACCTGAGGTCTGGGGGAGGGGACACAGACTGTGGTGAGGGGGGAGGGCAGACAGCTACTGTGATGCCATCTGCCCTAAGAGCCGGGGAGGGGCCACAGGCGTGAGGGGATCCCGGGGGTCCCACTCCCCATGTGCCTTCAGGGCTCCTTTTATCTCTCCACCTGGCTCCACCCCTGTGCTCTGTGTCCTCTGCAGAAACCTGCACCAGCCACAGGACACCCGTGGCCATCGCTGTCCTCTGCTTCCAGACCTGCTCACTGGGTACTGGGGACAAGCTGCCGATGGTCACCTGCGGCAGCCCCCACAGCCCCGGAACAACGCTGTCCTCACTCTGGCCTGGTGGACGCCCTCCACCTGCTGGGCAATGCTAACCTGCCCCTGGAGAGCCATGAGACATCCCCATGCGGGACAGGAGGTGGTGCTGCATACGTGTGTTCTCTTAAGGTGACTATAATTCAGGGCCTGGTGATGTCCGCATGGACAGGGCGGGGGAGCCCTGGGCCAAGGGGTGTGAGGGAGGCCCTGGGGGAAGGGCTGAGGGCTACTGTGATGTCATGGACCTGAGGTCTGGGGGAGGGGACACAGACTGTGGTGAGGGGGAGGGCAGACAGCTACTGTGATGCCATCTGCCCTAAGAGCCGGGGAGGGGCCACAGGCGTGAGGGGATCCCGGGGGTCCCACTCCCCATGTGCCTTCAGGGCTCCTTTTATCTCTCCACCTGGCTCCACCCCTGTGCTCTGTGTCCTCTGCAGAAACCTGCACCAGCCACAGGACACCCGTGGCCATCGCTGTCCTCTGCTTCCAGACCTGCTCACTGGGTACTGGGGACAAGCTGCCGATGGTCACCTGCGGCAGCCCCCACAGCCCCGGAACAACGCTGTCCTCACTCTGGCCTGGTGGACGCCCTCCACCTGCTGGGCAATGCTAACCTGCCCCTGGAGAGCCATGAGACATCCCCATGCGGGACAGGAGGTGGTGCTGCATACGTGTGTTCTCTTAAGGTGACTATAATTCAGGGCCTGGTGATGTCCGCATGGACAGGCGGGGAGCCCTGGGCCAAGGGGTGTGAGGGAGGCCCTGGGGGGAAGGGCTGAGGGCTACTGTGATGTCATGGACCTGAGGTCTGGGGAGGGGACACAGACTGTGGTGAGGGGGAGGGCAGACAGCTACTGTGATGCCATCTGCCCTAAGAGCCGGGGAGGGGCCACAGGCGTGAGGGGATCCCGGGGGTCCCACTCCCCATGTGCCTTCAGGGCTCCTTTTATCTCTCCACCTGGCTCCACCCCTGTGCTCTGTGTCCTCTGCAGAAACCTGCACCAGCCACAGGACACCCGTGGCCATCGCTGTCCTCTGCTTCCAGACCTGCTCACTGGGTACTGGGGACAAGCTGCCGATGGTCACCTGCGGCAGCCCCCACAGCCCCGGAACAACGCTGTCCTCACTCTGGCCTGGTGGACGCCCTCCACCTGCTGGGCAATGCTAACCTGCCCCTGGAGAGCCATGAGACATCCCCATGCGGGACAGGAGGTGGTGCTGCATACGTGTGTTCTCTTAAGGTGACTATAATTCAGGGCCTGGTGATGTCCGCATGGACAGGGCAGGGGAGCCCTGGGCCAAGGGGTGTGAGGGAGGCCCTGGGGGGGGGGGAAGGGCTGAGGGCTACTGTGATGTCATGGACCTGAGGTCTGGGGAGGGGACACAGACTGTGGTGAGGGGGAGGGCAGACAGCTACTGTGATGCCATCTGCCCTAAGAGCCGGGGAGGGGCCACAGGCGTGAGGGGATCCCGGGGGTCCCACTCCCCATGTGCCTTCAGGGCTCCTTTTATCTCTCCACCTGGCTCCACCCCTGTGCTCTGTGTCCTCTGCAGAAACCTGCACCAGCCACAGGACACCCGTGGCCATCGCTGTCCTCTGCTTCCAGACCTGCTCACTGGGTACTGGGGACAAGCTGCCGATGGTCACCTGCGGCAGCCCCCACAGCCCCGGAACAACGCTGTCCTCACTCTGGCCTGGTGGACGCCCTCCACCTGCTGGGCAATGCTAACCTGCCCCTGGAGAGCCATGAGACATCCCCATGCGGGACAGGAGGTGGTGCTGCATACGTGTGTTCTCTTAAGGTGACTATAATTCAGGGCCTGGTGATGTCCGCATGGACAAGGGGGGGAGCCCTGGGCCAAGGGGTGTGAGGGAGGCCCTGGGGGGGGAAGGGCTGAGGGCTACTGTGATGTCATGGACCTGAGGTCTGGGGGAGGGGACACAGACTGTGGTGAGGGGGAGGGCAGACAGCTACTGTGATGCCATCTGCCCTAAGAGCCGGGGAGGGGCCACAGGCGTGAGGGGATCCCGGGGGTCCCACTCCCCCATGTGCCTTCAGGGCTCCTTTTATCTCTCCACCTGGCTCCACCCCTGTGCTCTGTGTCCTCTGCAGAAACCTGCACCAGCCACAGGACACCCGTGGCCATCGCTGTCCTCTGCTTCCAGACCTGCTCACTGGGTACTGGGGACAAGCTGCCGATGGTCACCTGCGGCAGCCCCCACAGCCCCGGAACAACGCTGTCCTCACTCTGGCCTGGTGGACGCCCTCCACCTGCTGGGCAATGCTAACCTGCCCCTGGAGAGCCATGAGACATCCCCATGCGGGACAGGAGGTGGTGCTGCATACGTGTGTTCTCTTAAGGTGACTATAATTCAGGGCCTGGTGATGTCCGCATGGACAGGGCAGGGGAGCCCTGGGCCAAGGGGTGTGAGGGAGGCCCTGGGGGGGGAAGGGCTGAGGGCTACTGTGATGTCATGGACCTGAGGTCTGGGGGAGGGGACACAGACTGTGGTGAGGGGGAGGGCAGACAGCTACTGTGATGCCATCTGCCCTAAGAGCCGGGGAGGGGCCACAGGCGTGAGGGGATCCCGGGGGTCCCACTCCCCATGTGCCTTCAGGGCTCCTTTTATCTCTCCACCTGGCTCCACCCCTGTGCTCTGTGTCCTCTGCAGAAACCTGCACCAGCCACAGGACACCCGTGGCCATCGCTGTCCTCTGCTTCCAGACCTGCTCACTGGGTACTGGGGACAAGCTGCCGATGGTCACCTGCGGCAGCCCCCACAGCCCCGGAACAACGCTGTCCTCACTCTGGCCTGGTGGACGCCCTCCACCTGCTGGGCAATGCTAACCTGCCCCTGGAGAGCCATGAGACATCCCCATGCGGGACAGGAGGTGGTGCTGCATACGTGTGTTCTCTTAAGGTGACTATAATTCAGGGCCTGGTGATGTCCGCATGGACAGGGCGGGGGCCCTGGGCCAAGGGGTGTGAGGGAGGCCCTGGGGGGGGAAGGGCTGAGGGCTACTGTGATGTCATGGACCTGAGGTCTGGGGGAGGGGACACAGACTGTGGTGAGGGGGAGGGCAGACAGCTACTGTGATGCCATCTGCCCTAAGAGCCGGGGAGGGGCCACAGGCGTGAGGGGATCCCGGGGGTCCCACTCCCCCATGTGCCTTCAGGGCTCCTTTTATCTCTCCACCTGGCTCCACCCCTGTGCTCTGTGTCCTCTGCAGAAACCTGCACCAGCCACAGGACACCCGTGGCCATCGCTGTCCTCTGCTTCCAGACCTGCTCACTGGGTACTGGGGACAAGCTGCCGATGGTCACCTGCGGCAGCCCCCACAGCCCCGAACAACGCTGTCCTCACTCTGGCCTGGTGGACGCCCTCCACCTGCTGGGCAATGCTAACCTGCCCCTGGAGAGCCATGAGACATCCCCATGCGGGACAGGAGGTGGTGCTGCATACGTGTGTTCTCTTAAGGTGACTATAATTCAGGGCCTGGTGATGTCCGCATGGACAAGGCCAGGGGAGCCCTGGGCCAAGGGGTGTGAGGGAGGCCCTGGGGGGGGAAGGGCTGAGGGCTACTGTGATGTCATGGACCTGAGGTCTGGGGGAGGGGACACAGACTGTGGTGAGGGGGGAGGGCAGACAGCTACTGTGATGCCATCTGCCCTAAGAGCCGGGGAGGGGCCACAGGCGTGAGGGGATCCCGGGGGTCCCACTCCCCCATGTGCCTTCAGGGCTCCTTTTATCTCTCCACCTGGCTCCACCCCTGTGCTCTGTGTCCTCTGCAGAAACCTGCACCAGCCACAGGACACCCGTGGCCATCGCTGTCCTCTGCTTCCAGACCTGCTCACTGGGTACTGGGGACAAGCTGCCGATGGTCACCTGCGGCAGCCCCCACAGCCCCGGAACAACGCTGTCCTCACTCTGGCCTGGTGGACGCCCTCCACCTGCTGGGCAATGCTAACCTGCCCCTGGAGAGCCATGAGACATCCCCATGCGGGACAGGAGGTGGTGCTGCATACGTGTGTTCTCTTAAGGTGACTATAATTCAGGGCCTGGTGATGTCCGCATGGACAGGGCAGGGGAGCCCTGGGCCAAGGGGTGTGAGGGAGGCCCTGGGGGGGGGAAGGGCTGAGGGCTACTGTGATGTCATGGACCTGAGGTCTGGGGAGGGGACACAGACTGTGGTGAGGGGGAGGGCAGACAGCTACTGTGATGCCATCTGCCCTAAGAGCCGGGGAGGGGCCACAGGCGTGAGGGGATCCCGGGGGTCCCACTCCCCATGTGCCTTCAGGGCTCCTTTTATCTCTCCACCTGGCTCCACCCCTGTGCTCTGTGTCCTCTGCAGAAACCTGCACCAGCCACAGGACACCCGTGGCCATCGCTGTCCTCTGCTTCCAGACCTGCTCACTGGGTACTGGGGACAAGCTGCCGATGGTCACCTGCGGCAGCCCCCACAGCCCCGGAACAACGCTGTCCTCACTCTGGCCTGGTGGACGCCCTCCACCTGCTGGGCAATGCTAACCTGCCCCTGGAGAGCCATGAGACATCCCCATGCGGGACAGGAGGTGGTGCTGCATACGTGTGTTCTCTTAAGGTGACTATAATTCAGGGCCTGGTGATGTCCGCATGGACAGGGCAGGGGAGCCCTGGGCCAAGGGGTGTGAGGGAGGCCCTGGGGGGGGGGGGAAGGGCTGAGGGCTACTGTGATGTCATGGACCTGAGGTCTGGGGGAGGGGACACAGACTGTGGTGAGGGGGGAGGGCAGACAGCTACTGTGATGCCATCTGCCCTAAGAGCCGGGGGGGGGGGGGGCCACAGGCGTGAGGGGATCCCGGGGGTCCCACTCCCCATGTGCCTTCAGGGCTCCTTTTATCTCTCCACCTGGCTCCACCCCTGTGCTCTGTGTCCTCTGCAGAAACCTGCACCAGCCACAGGACACCCGTGGCCATCGCTGTCCTCTGCTTCCAGACCTGCTCACTGGGTACTGGGGACAAGCTGCCGATGGTCACCTGCGGCAGCCCCCACAGCCCCGGAACAACGCTGTCCTCACTCTGGCCTGGTGGACGCCCTCCACCTGCTGGGCAATGCTAACCTGCCCCTGGAGAGCCATGAGACATCCCCATGCGGGACAGGAGGTGGTGCTGCATACGTGTGTTCTCTTAAGGTGACTATAATTCAGGGCCTGGTGATGTCCGCATGGACAGGGCGGGGAGCCCTGGGCCAAGGGGTGTGAGGGAGGCCCTGGGGGGAAGGGCTGAGGGCTACTGTGATGTCATGGACCTGAGGTCTGGGGGAGGGGACACAGACTGTGGTGAGGGGGGAGGGCAGACAGCTACTGTGATGCCATCTGCCCTAAGAGCCGGGGAGGGGCCACAGGCGTGAGGGGATCCCGGGGGTCCCACTCCCCATGTGCCTTCAGGGCTCCTTTTATCTCTCCACCTGGCTCCACCCCTGTGCTCTGTGTCCTCTGCAGAAACCTGCACCAGCCACAGGACACCCGTGGCCATCGCTGTCCTCTGCTTCCAGACCTGCTCACTGGGTACTGGGGACAAGCTGCCGATGGTCACCTGCGGCAGCCCCCACAGCCCCGGAACAACGCTGTCCTCACTCTGGCCTGGTGGACGCCCTCCACCTGCTGGGCAATGCTAACCTGCCCCTGGAGAGCCATGAGACATCCCCATGCGGGACAGGAGGTGGTGCTGCATACGTGTGTTCTCTTAAGGTGACTATAATTCAGGGCCTGGTGATGTCCGCATGGACAGGGCGGGGGAGCCCTGGGCCAAGGGGTGTGAGGGAGGCCCTGGGGGGGGAAGGGCTGAGGGCTACTGTGATGTCATGGACCTGAGGTCTGGGGGAGGGGACACAGACTGTGGTGAGGGGGGAGGGCAGACAGCTACTGTGATGCCATCTGCCCTAAGAGCCGGGGAGGGGCCACAGGCGTGAGGGGATCCCGGGGGTCCCACTCCCCCATGTGCCTTCAGGGCTCCTTTTATCTCTCCACCTGGCTCCACCCCTGTGCTCTGTGTCCTCTGCAGAAACCTGCACCAGCCACAGGACACCCGTGGCCATCGCTGTCCTCTGCTTCCAGACCTGCTCACTGGGTACTGGGGACAAGCTGCCGATGGTCACCTGCGGCAGCCCCCACAGCCCCGGAACAACGCTGTCCTCACTCTGGCCTGGTGGACGCCCTCCACCTGCTGGGCAATGCTAACCTGCCCCTGGAGAGCCATGAGACATCCCCATGCGGGACAGGAGGTGGTGCTGCATACGTGTGTTCTCTTAAGGTGACTATAATTCAGGGCCTGGTGATGTCCGCATGGACAGGGCGGGGGAGCCCTGGGCCAAGGGGTGTGAGGGAGGCCCTGGGGGGGGGAAGGGCTGAGGGCTACTGTGATGTCATGGACCTGAGGTCTGGGGGAGGGGACACAGACTGTGGTGAGGGGGAGGGCAGACAGCTACTGTGATGCCATCTGCCCTAAGAGCCGGGGAGGGGCCACAGGCGTGAGGGGATCCCGGGGGTCCCACTCCCCATGTGCCTTCAGGGCTCCTTTTATCTCTCCACCTGGCTCCACCCCTGTGCTCTGTGTCCTCTGCAGAAACCTGCACCAGCCACAGGACACCCGTGGCCATCGCTGTCCTCTGCTTCCAGACCTGCTCACTGGGTACTGGGGACAAGCTGCCGATGGTCACCTGCGGCAGCCCCCACAGCCCCGAACAACGCTGTCCTCACTCTGGCCTGGTGGACGCCCTCCACCTGCTGGGCAATGCTAACCTGCCCCTGGAGAGCCATGAGACATCCCCATGCGGGACAGGAGGTGGTGCTGCATACGTGTGTTCTCTTAAGGTGACTATAATTCAGGGCCTGGTGATGTCCGCATGGACAGGGCGGGGGAGCCCTGGGCCAAGGGGTGTGAGGGAGGCCCTGGGGGGGGGAAGGGCTGAGGGCTACTGTGATGTCATGGACCTGAGGTCTGGGGGAGGGGACACAGACTGTGGTGAGGGGGAGGGCAGACAGCTACTGTGATGCCATCTGCCCTAAGAGCCGGGG
Organism: Cryptotis parvus; assembly: GCA_021461705.1. Taxonomy (NCBI): domain Eukaryota; kingdom Metazoa; phylum Chordata; class Mammalia; order Eulipotyphla; family Soricidae; genus Cryptotis; species Cryptotis parvus. The sequence goes on from JAJIBD010000544.1 coordinate 40,946, forward strand.
AGGGGCCACAGGCGTGAGGGGATCCCGGGGGTCCCACTCCCCATGTGCCTTCAGGGCTCCTTTTATCTCTCCACCTGGCTCCACCCCTGTGCTCTGTGTCCTCTGCAGAAACCTGCACCAGCCACAGGACACCCGTGGCCATCGCTGTCCTCTGCTTCCAGACCTGCTCACTGGGTACTGGGGACAAGCTGCCGATGGTCACCTGCGGCAGCCCCCACAGCCCCGGAACAACGCTGTCCTCACTCTGGCCTGGTGGACGCCCTCCACCTGCTGGGCAATGCTAACCTGCCCCTGGAGAGCCATGAGACATCCCCATGCGGGACAGGAGGTGGTGCTGCATACGTGTGTTCTCTTAAGGTGACTATAATTCAGGGCCTGGTGATGTCCGCATGGACAGGGCAGGGGAGCCCTGGGCCAAGGGGTGTGAGGGAGGCCCTGGGGGGGAAGGGCTGAGGGCTACTGTGATGTCATGGACCTGAGGTCTGGGGAGGGGACACAGACTGTGGTGAGGGGGAGGGCAGACAGCTACTGTGATGCCATCTGCCCTAAGAGCCGGGGAGGGGCCACAGGCGTGAGGGGATCCCGGGGGTCCCACTCCCCCATGTGCCTTCAGGGCTCCTTTTATCTCTCCACCTGGCTCCACCCCTGTGCTCTGTGTCCTCTGCAGAAACCTGCACCAGCCACAGGACACCCGTGGCCATCGCTGTCCTCTGCTTCCAGACCTGCTCACTGGGTACTGGGGACAAGCTGCCGATGGTCACCTGCGGCAGCCCCCACAGCCCCGGAACAACGCTGTCCTCACTCTGGCCTGGTGGACGCCCTCCACCTGCTGGGCAATGCTAACCTGCCCCTGGAGAGCCATGAGACATCCCCATGCGGGACAGGAGGTGGTGCTGCATACGTGTGTTCTCTTAAGGTGACTATAATTCAGGGCCTGGTGATGTCCGCATGGACAGGGCGGGGAGCCCTGGGCCAAGGGGTGTGAGGGAGGCCCTGGGGGGGGAAGGGCTGAGGGCTACTGTGATGTCATGGACCTGAGGTCTGGGGGAGGGGACACAGACTGTGGTGAGGGGGGAGGGCAGACAGCTACTGTGATGCCATCTGCCCTAAGAGCCGGGGAGGGGCCACAGGCGTGAGGGGATCCCGGGGGTCCCACTCCCCATGTGCCTTCAGGGCTCCTTTTATCTCTCCACCTGGCTCCACCCCTGTGCTCTGTGTCCTCTGCAGAAACCTGCACCAGCCACAGGACACCCGTGGCCATCGCTGTCCTCTGCTTCCAGACCTGCTCACTGGGTACTGGGGACAAGCTGCCGATGGTCACCTGCGGCAGCCCCCACAGCCCCGGAACAACGCTGTCCTCACTCTGGCCTGGTGGACGCCCTCCACCTGCTGGGCAATGCTAACCTGCCCCTGGAGAGCCATGAGACATCCCCATGCGGGACAGGAGGTGGTGCTGCATACGTGTGTTCTCTTAAGGTGACTATAATTCAGGGCCTGGTGATGTCCGCATGGACAGGCCGGGGGAGCCCTGGGCCAAGGGGTGTGAGGGAGGCCCTGGGGGGAAGGGCTGAGGGCTACTGTGATGTCATGGACCTGAGGTCTGGGGGAGGGGACACAGACTGTGGTGAGGGGGAGGGCAGACAGCTACTGTGATGCCATCTGCCCTAAGAGCCGGGGAGGGGCCACAGGCGTGAGGGGATCCCGGGGGTCCCACTCCCCATGTGCCTTCAGGGCTCCTTTTATCTCTCCACCTGGCTCCACCCCTGTGCTCTGTGTCCTCTGCAGAAACCTGCACCAGCCACAGGACACCCGTGGCCATCGCTGTCCTCTGCTTCCAGACCTGCTCACTGGGTACTGGGGACAAGCTGCCGATGGTCACCTGCGGCAGCCCCCACAGCCCCGGAACAACGCTGTCCTCACTCTGGCCTGGTGGACGCCCTCCACCTGCTGGGCAATGCTAACCTGCCCCTGGAGAGCCATGAGACATCCCCATGCGGGACAGGAGGTGGTGCTGCATACGTGTGTTCTCTTAAGGTGACTATAATTCAGGGCCTGGTGATGTCCGCATGGACAGGGCGGGGGAGCCCTGGGCCAAGGGGTGTGAGGGAGGCCCTGGGGGGGAAGGGCTGAGGGCTACTGTGATGTCATGGACCTGAGGTCTGGGGGAGGGGACACAGACTGTGGTGAGGGGGGAGGGCAGACAGCTACTGTGATGCCATCTGCCCTAAGAGCCGGGGAGGGGCCACAGGCGTGAGGGGATCCCGGGGGTCCCACTCCCCATGTGCCTTCAGGGCTCCTTTTATCTCTCCACCTGGCTCCACCCCTGTGCTCTGTGTCCTCTGCAGAAACCTGCACCAGCCACAGGACACCCGTGGCCATCGCTGTCCTCTGCTTCCAGACCTGCTCACTGGGTACTGGGGACAAGCTGCCGATGGTCACCTGCGGCAGCCCCCACAGCCCTGGAACAACGCTGTCCTCACTCTGGCCTGGTGGACGCCCTCCACCTGCTGGGCAATGCTAACCTGCCCCTGGAGAGCCATGAGACATCCCCATGCGGGACAGGAGGTGGTGCTGCATACGTGTGTTCTCTTAAGGTGACTATAATTCAGGGCCTGGTGATGTCCGCATGGACAGGGCAGGGGAGCCCTGGGCCAAGGGGTGTGAGGGAGGCCCTGGGGGGAAGGGCTGAGGGCTACTGTGATGTCATGGACCTGAGGTCTGGGGGAGGGGACACAGACTGTGGTGAGGGGGGAGGGCAGACAGCTACTGTGATGCCATCTGCCCTAAGAGCCGGGGAGGGGCCACAGGCGTGAGGGGATCCCGGGGGTCCCACTCCCCCCATGTGCCTTCAGGGCTCCTTTTATCTCTCCACCTGGCTCCACCCCTGTGCTCTGTGTCCTCTGCAGAAACCTGCACCAGCCACAGGACACCCGTGGCCATCGCTGTCCTCTGCTTCCAGACCTGCTCACTGGGTACTGGGGACAAGCTGCCGATGGTCACCTGCGGCAGCCCCCACAGCCCTGGAACAACGCTGTCCTCACTCTGGCCTGGTGGACGCCCTCCACCTGCTGGGCAATGCTAACCTGCCCCTGGAGAGCCATGAGACATCCCCATGCGGGACAGGAGGTGGTGCTGCATACGTGTGTTCTCTTAAGGTGACTATAATTCAGGGCCTGGTGATGTCCGCATGGACAGGGCGGGGGAGCCCTGGGCCAAGGGGTGTGAGGGAGGCCCTGGGGGGGGAAGGGCTGAGGGCTACTGTGATGTCATGGACCTGAGGTCTGGGGAGGGGACACAGACTGTGGTGAGGGGGGAGGGCAGACAGCTACTGTGATGCCATCTGCCCTAAGAGCCGGGGAGGGGCCACAGGCGTGAGGGGATCCCGGGGGTCCCACTCCCCATGTGCCTTCAGGGCTCCTTTTATCTCTCCACCTGGCTCCACCCCTGTGCTCTGTGTCCTCTGCAGAAACCTGCACCAGCCACAGGACACCCGTGGCCATCGCTGTCCTCTGCTTCCAGACCTGCTCACTGGGTACTGGGGACAAGCTGCCGATGGTCACCTGCGGCAGCCCCCACAGCCCCGGAACAACGCTGTCCTCACTCTGGCCTGGTGGACGCCCTCCACCTGCTGGGCAATGCTAACCTGCCCCTGGAGAGCCATGAGACATCCCCATGCGGGACAGGAGGTGGTGCTGCATACGTGTGTTCTCTTAAGGTGACTATAATTCAGGGCCTGGTGATGTCCGCATGGACCAAGCCGGGGGGAGCCCTGGGCCAAGGGGTGTGAGGGAGGCCCTGGGGGGGGGAAGGGCTGAGGGCTACTGTGATGTCATGGACCTGAGGTCTGGGGGGGGGGGACACAGACTGTGGTGAGGGGGAGGGCAGACAGCTACTGTGATGCCATCTGCCCTAAGAGCCGGGGGGGGGGGGGGGCCACAGGCGTGAGGGGATCCCGGGGTCCCACTCCCCCATGTGCCTTCAGGGCTCCTTTTATCTCTCCACCTGGCTCCACCCCTGTGCTCTGTGTCCTCTGCAGAAACCTGCACCAGCCACAGGACACCCGTGGCCATCGCTGTCCTCTGCTTCCAGACCTGCTCACTGGGTACTGGGGACAAGCTGCCGATGGTCACCTGCGGCAGCCCCCACAGCCCCGGAACAACGCTGTCCTCACTCTGGCCTGGTGGACGCCCTCCACCTGCTGGGCAATGCTAACCTGCCCCTGGAGAGCCATGAGACATCCCCATGCGGGACAGGAGGTGGTGCTGCATACGTGTGTTCTCTTAAGGTGACTATAATTCAGGGCCTGGTGATGTCCGCATGGACAGGGCGGGGGAGCCCTGGGCCAAGGGGTGTGAGGGGAGGCCCTGGGGGGGGGAAGGGCTGAGGGCTACTGTGATGTCATGGACCTGAGGTCTGGGGGAGGGGACACAGACTGTGGTGAGGGGGAGGGCAGACAGCTACTGTGATGCCATCTGCCCTAAGAGCCGGGGAGGGGCCACAGGCGTGAGGGGATCCCGGGGGTCCCACTCCCCCATGTGCCTTCAGGGCTCCTTTTATCTCTCCACCTGGCTCCACCCCTGTGCTCTGTGTCCTCTGCAGAAACCTGCACCAGCCACAGGACACCCGTGGCCATCGCTGTCCTCTGCTTCCAGACCTGCTCACTGGGTACTGGGGACAAGCTGCCGATGGTCACCTGCGGCAGCCCCCACAGCCCCGGAACAACGCTGTCCTCACTCTGGCCTGGTGGACGCCCTCCACCTGCTGGGCAATGCTAACCTGCCCCTGGAGAGCCATGAGACATCCCCATGCGGGACAGGAGGTGGTGCTGCATACGTGTGTTCTCTTAAGGTGACTATAATTCAGGGCCTGGTGATGTCCGCATGGACAGGGCGGGGGGCCCTGGGCCAAGGGGTGTGAGGGAGGCCCTGGGGGGGGAAGGGCTGAGGGCTACTGTGATGTCATGGACCTGAGGTCTGGGGGAGGGGACACAGACTGTGGTGAGGGGGGAGGGCAGACAGCTACTGTGATGCCATCTGCCCTAAGAGCCGGGGAGGGGCCACAGGCGTGAGGGGATCCCGGGGGTCCCACTCCCCATGTGCCTTCAGGGCTCCTTTTATCTCTCCACCTGGCTCCACCCCTGTGCTCTGTGTCCTCTGCAGAAACCTGCACCAGCCACAGGACACCCGTGGCCATCGCTGTCCTCTGCTTCCAGACCTGCTCACTGGGTACTGGGGACAAGCTGCCGATGGTCACCTGCGGCAGCCCCCACAGCCCCGGAACAACGCTGTCCTCACTCTGGCCTGGTGGACGCCCTCCACCTGCTGGGCAATGCTAACCTGCCCCTGGAGAGCCATGAGACATCCCCATGCGGGACAGGAGGTGGTGCTGCATACGTGTGTTCTCTTAAGGTGACTATAATTCAGGGCCTGGTGATGTCCGCATGGACAGGGCGGGGGAGCCCTGGGCCAAGGGGTGTGAGGGAGGCCCTGGGGGGGAAGGGCTGAGGGCTACTGTGATGTCATGGACCTGAGGTCTGGGGGAGGGGACACAGACTGTGGTGAGGGGGGAGGGCAGACAGCTACTGTGATGCCATCTGCCCTAAGAGCCGGGGAGGGGCCACAGGCGTGAGGGGATCCCGGGGGTCCCACTCCCCATGTGCCTTCAGGGCTCCTTTTATCTCTCCACCTGGCTCCACCCCTGTGCTCTGTGTCCTCTGCAGAAACCTGCACCAGCCACAGGACACCCGTGGCCATCGCTGTCCTCTGCTTCCAGACCTGCTCACTGGGTACTGGGGACAAGCTGCCGATGGTCACCTGCGGCAGCCCCCACAGCCCCGGAACAACGCTGTCCTCACTCTGGCCTGGTGGACGCCCTCCACCTGCTGGGCAATGCTAACCTGCCCCTGGAGAGCCATGAGACATCCCCATGCGGGACAGGAGGTGGTGCTGCATACGTGTGTTCTCTTAAGGTGACTATAATTCAGGGCCTGGTGATGTCCGCATGGACAGGGCAGGGGAGCCCTGGGCCAAGGGGTGTGAGGGAGGCCCTGGGGGGAAGGGCTGAGGGCTACTGTGATGTCATGGACCTGAGGTCTGGGGGAGGGGACACAGACTGTGGTGAGGGGGAGGGCAGACAGCTACTGTGATGCCATCTGCCCTAAGAGCCGGGGAGGGGCCACAGGCGTGAGGGGATCCCGGGGGTCCCACTCCCCCATGTGCCTTCAGGGCTCCTTTTATCTCTCCACCTGGCTCCACCCCTGTGCTCTGTGTCCTCTGCAGAAACCTGCACCAGCCACAGGACACCCGTGGCCATCGCTGTCCTCTGCTTCCAGACCTGCTCACTGGGTACTGGGGACAAGCTGCCGATGGTCACCTGCGGCAGCCCCCACAGCCCCGGAACAACGCTGTCCTCACTCTGGCCTGGTGGACGCCCTCCACCTGCTGGGCAATGCTAACCTGCCCCTGGAGAGCCATGAGACATCCCCATGCGGGACAGGAGGTGGTGCTGCATACGTGTGTTCTCTTAAGGTGACTATAATTCAGGGCCTGGTGATGTCCGCATGGACAGGGCAGGGGAGCCCTGGGCCAAGGGGTGTGAGGGAGGCCCTGGGGGGGGAAGGGCTGAGGGCTACTGTGATGTCATGGACCTGAGGTCTGGGGGAGGGGACACAGACTGTGGTGAGGGGGGAGGGCAGACAGCTACTGTGATGCCATCTGCCCTAAGAGCCGGGGAGGGGCCACAGGCGTGAGGGGATCCCGGGGGTCCCACTCCCCCATGTGCCTTCAGGGCTCCTTTTATCTCTCCACCTGGCTCCACCCCTGTGCTCTGTGTCCTCTGCAGAAACCTGCACCAGCCACAGGACACCCGTGGCCATCGCTGTCCTCTGCTTCCAGACCTGCTCACTGGGTACTGGGGACAAGCTGCCGATGGTCACCTGCGGCAGCCCCCACAGCCCCGGAACAACGCTGTCCTCACTCTGGCCTGGTGGACGCCCTCCACCTGCTGGGCAATGCTAACCTGCCCCTGGAGAGCCATGAGACATCCCCATGCGGGACAGGAGGTGGTGCTGCATACGTGTGTTCTCTTAAGGTGACTATAATTCAGGGCCTGGTGATGTCCGCATGGACAGGGCGGGGGAGCCCTGGGCCAAGGGGTGTGAGGGAGGCCCTGGGGGGGAAGGGCTGAGGGCTACTGTGATGTCATGGACCTGAGGTCTGGGGGAGGGGACACAGACTGTGGTGAGGGGGAGGGCAGACAGCTACTGTGATGCCATCTGCCCTAAGAGCCGGGGAGGGGCCACAGGCGTGAGGGGATCCCGGGGGTCCCACTCCCCCATGTGCCTTCAGGGCTCCTTTTATCTCTCCACCTGGCTCCACCCCTGTGCTCTGTGTCCTCTGCAGAAACCTGCACCAGCCACAGGACACCCGTGGCCATCGCTGTCCTCTGCTTCCAGACCTGCTCACTGGGTACTGGGGACAAGCTGCCGATGGTCACCTGCGGCAGCCCCCACAGCCCCGGGAACAACGCTGTCCTCACTCTGGCCTGGTGGACGCCCTCCACCTGCTGGGCAATGCTAACCTGCCCCTGGAGAGCCATGAGACATCCCCATGGGGGACAGGAGGTGGTGCTGCATACGTGTGTTCTCTTAAGGTGACTATAATTCAGGGCCTGGTGATGTCCGCATGGACAGGGCAGGGGAGCCCTGGGCCAAGGGGTGTGAGGGAGGCCCTGGGGGGAAGGGCTGAGGGCTACTGTGATGTCATGGACCTGAGGTCTGGGGGAGGGGACACAGACTGTGGTGAGGGGGGGGAGGGCAGACAGCTACTGTGATGCCATCTGCCCTAAGAGCCGGGGAGGGGCCACAGGCGTGAGGGGATCCCGGGGTCCCACTCCCCCATGTGCCTTCAGGGCTCCTTTTATCTCTCCACCTGGCTCCACCCCTGTGCTCTGTGTCCTCTGCAGAAACCTGCACCAGCCACAGGACACCCGTGGCCATCGCTGTCCTCTGCTTCCAGACCTGCTCACTGGGTACTGGGGACAAGCTGCCGATGGTCACCTGCGGCAGCCCCCACAGCCCCGGAACAACGCTGTCCTCACTCTGGCCTGGTGGACGCCCTCCACCTGCTGGGCAATGCTAACCTGCCCCTGGAGAGCCATGAGACATCCCCATGCGGGACAGGAGGTGGTGCTGCATACGTGTGTTCTCTTAAGGTGACTATAATTCAGGGCCTGGTGATGTCCGCATGGACAGGGCAGGGGAGCCCTGGGCCAAGGGGTGTGAGGGAGGCCCTGGGGGGGGAAGGGCTGAGGGCTACTGTGATGTCATGGACCTGAGGTCTGGGGGAGGGGACACAGACTGTGGTGAGGGGGAGGGCAGACAGCTACTGTGATGCCATCTGCCCTAAGAGCCGGGGAGGGGCCACAGGCGTGAGGGGATCCCGGGGGTCCCACTCCCCCATGTGCCTTCAGGGCTCCTTTTATCTCTCCACCTGGCTCCACCCCTGTGCTCTGTGTCCTCTGCAGAAACCTGCACCAGCCACAGGACACCCGTGGCCATCGCTGTCCTCTGCTTCCAGACCTGCTCACTGGGTACTGGGGACAAGCTGCCGATGGTCACCTGCGGCAGCCCCCACAGCCCTGGAACAACGCTGTCCTCACTCTGGCCTGGTGGACGCCCTCCACCTGCTGGGCAATGCTAACCTGCCCCTGGAGAGCCATGAGACATCCCCATGCGGGACAGGAGGTGGTGCTGCATACGTGTGTTCTCTTAAGGTGACTATAATTCAGGGCCTGGTGATGTCCGCATGGACAGGGCAGGGGAGCCCTGGGCCAAGGGGTGTGAGGGAGGCCCTGGGGGGGGGGAAGGGCTGAGGGCTACTGTGATGTCATGGACCTGAGGTCTGGGGGAGGGGACACAGACTGTGGTGAGGGGGGGAGGGCAGACAGCTACTGTGATGCCATCTGCCCTAAGAGCCGGGGAGGGGCCACAGGCGTGAGGGGATCCCGGGGGTCCCACTCCCCCATGTGCCTTCAGGGCTCCTTTTATCTCTCCACCTGGCTCCACCCCTGTGCTCTGTGTCCTCTGCAGAAACCTGCACCAGCCACAGGACACCCGTGGCCATCGCTGTCCTCTGCTTCCAGACCTGCTCACTGGGTACTGGGGACAAGCTGCCGATGGTCACCTGCGGCAGCCCCCACAGCCCCGGAACAACGCTGTCCTCACTCTGGCCTGGTGGACGCCCTCCACCTGCTGGGCAATGCTAACCTGCCCCTGGAGAGCCATGAGACATCCCCATGCGGGACAGGAGGTGGTGCTGCATACGTGTGTTCTCTTAAGGTGACTATAATTCAGGGCCTGGTGATGTCCGCATGGACAGGGCAGGGGAGCCCTGGGCCAAGGGGTGTGAGGGAGGCCCTGGGGGGGAAGGGCTGAGGGCTACTGTGATGTCATGGACCTGAGGTCTGGGGGAGGGGACACAGACTGTGGTGAGGGGGAGGGCAGACAGCTACTGTGATGCCATCTGCCCTAAGAGCCGGGGAGGGGCCACAGGCGTGAGGGGATCCCCGGGGGTCCCACTCCCCCATGTGCCTTCAGGGCTCCTTTTATCTCTCCACCTGGCTCCACCCCTGTGCTCTGTGTCCTCTGCAGAAACCTGCACCAGCCACAGGACACCCGTGGCCATCGCTGTCCTCTGCTTCCAGACCTGCTCACTGGGTACTGGGGACAAGCTGCCGATGGTCACCTGCGGCAGCCCCCACAGCCCCGGAACAACGCTGTCCTCACTCTGGCCTGGTGGACGCACAAGCCCCCTGTCCCAGCCCCATAATTTACCCATATTGTTTAAATCCCTCCCTCTCCCCTTCCCCCAGTCTCCTGCAGCCCTGAGACCATCTGGGGCCCAATATTTCCCCTCCTTCCTCTTGGACCCATCCCAGCCATCTTCCCCGAGTTTCTCTTCCGGGCAGCAGCCGCCGTGCTCTTCAGTGAGCCAGGCCCTCCCCATGGAGCAGGCCCCCAGCGTGGTGGCAGAGCCGCCAGTATGTGCCACACCTGTGCACAGTGCCCCAGATGTGCCTTCTTCCCGGAGGCGGACATGGCGATGCAGATTCCGTCGGGGGAGAAATGCCTTGAGACATTTGCTATGGTTTTTTTTGTTGTTTTAGGTCAATGGAGGAAGAGTGAGCAATAAATAATGACCTGTTGACTGTGCTGGCTTTGTGGGGAGAGATGATGTAGAGTTCCCTTCTGTGCCCTGGAGCCCTGGGATACCAGAGATCTGGTGCCACCCTTGTCCCTAAGAATGTTTGCTTGACCTCAGCCCTCAGGACAATGTAGAGTGGCCCCTCGCAGCCCACCCTGGTATTCTAGAGCCTTTGCAGGAAGAGAATCAAGTGCATAAATGCTCCTCGGAAGCAACAAGTGTGACCCATCTACATGGAGGTGGAAGCCGTGGTGTACATGGGGGTGCGTGTCAATGTCTGGGTGGAGGGGAATACTGAGGTGCATCACTGTTGTACTCTAGGCCCCCCAGAAAGGCACCTGAGATGTGACCCTTTTTCCTGGGACTGTCTTTAGCTTTATCGAGGAGAACCTGAACAGCAGTGTTGTGAACTCATGGTGAGCCAGAGGTCACTGTACCCCAGGGATTTCCAAAGAAAGTTATCAGTTCTGTGTAAAGGGACATGTGCTCTGTCCCTATGGGGTGGGAGTAAGTGATGAGTTCTGTCACGTCAGGGCAGAAGTTCAGTCCTGTGATCTGTGGCAGCTGCTCAGTCCTGTGTGGTTGGGATAGATGCCCAGTCCTTTGGATACTGGGTGCTCCCTTACTTGTGCTCAGTGAGTTGAGTGGGGACAAAAACTCAGGCCAGGGATTTGGGGACAGATTCCTAACCCTGTAAAGTACGGAAGATGCTTTTGTGAACATGTGAAGCTGATTCCTTGTGTCCTGCTGAAGGAAAAAATCCAAACTCTGTGGACAAAATCTCTGTGCACAAATTCACTTGGGAACAAATAAATAGATATTTTACTCTAAGGTTTGGTATCCTGCCCCTCAAGGTGTTGCATGTGTGGCTGCATTAGATGAGAGGTGACTACAAGAGTATCCCACCGCATGGCAGAGCCTGGCAAGCTACCCATGTCATATTTGATCTGCCAAATACCAGTAACAATTATAGACCTCATTTCCATGAAGTGAAGGAGTGTTTTGAGGCTCTTTATGTTCCTGAAGCAAGCAGAGGCCATTGGGCTACACTAGCATGTGGCAGGACATATGGAAATGTTACTGGTGCCTGCTTGAACAAATCAATGAACAATGGGAACACAAGTAATGTTTTTGTTCACTGGGTTCTTTTAATGCTCATTCTTGGTCAAGGTCAAAACTAAACTGACTTTGTTGATATGAGCTTTGAAAAGACAAACTTTATCTGCCTTACATTCAGATTTACAACTTAGAACATGCTTTTGTTCTCAAATGCTTTAAGAAAACATATTGGTTGAAGATTGGTTTACACTTACAACAATAAGAAAACATATTGGTTGAAGATTGGTTTACACTTACAACAATAAACTTTGTTTTCTGTGACTGAGTCAGCGGTTTGTTTTAAAAAAAATTCTTCCTTATAAAATAAGGCAAAAGAGGAAACAAAAACACAGACACCATCTTTCCATAGTCTATACCTTCTTACCCGTAAAAGACGATTTGAAGCATGTCATAAAATAAGACTGAAGCTGGAAAGAGTTTGGCACAAGGGGACAAAGCTTTCAAACCGTGGAGTCCAGCGTTCGCTTTGATTCATGTTGAAGAGAGGGCTAAAGAGTTGGGGGAAAGGAAGGGGAAATTTTGCTAGATGAAACACCAATCTCAACAGATACGGAGCGAGCGAAGCTTCGGGCAGTTCTATTCCTGGAACAGGTCCGAACAAAGGACAGTCCAGAAAGCCTTGAGTCCAAATTTTTTGCCTACTAGCCACAACAATAACCGGAAAATCAAATGCCCTGCCACACAGGCTCCGAGTCCATTTCTGCAGCACCCCAGGCCGCACACCAGCTTCCCTCCTCGGCGAGTCGCCTGCCCCCTAGTGGAAAAATCAAAATGCTTCGGAATTGAGGGAGGTGGCTCTCCCCTCTCCTCCAGCGCTCTCCGGAGGAACTTAGAGGACAGAAAAGTTCAGCTTTGATCCAAGGAGCATGCTTCTCTCTTTTGAACTCTTCGCTTGCACCCTGTTGCACGTGCTGTCCAGAACCACCACCAGGATCCTTCCTCCTAGTCGGCAGCAAGAGCACTGGCCAGACTGCAGAGAAGGGGCTGTGGGGTGTGCGCGGGGTGCAGGACCGCTGCCCGCGGCCGCCCCCAGAGGAGGTGATGTCAGCGCGTCTGCTGCGACCGGCCGCGGGGTGGGGCGGTCTGGGGCTGTCCCCGCCGCTTGCAGTTGCCAAGGCAGCGCCCCGAGCCCACGTCAGGAGGGTCCCGGGATAAATAGGGTCCCGGCATGCCCCTGGCTGGCTGACCTCGAGCTGCGACTGGCGCTGCGCCCCGGAGGCTGAACGCGGTTGGAGGGTTCGTTCCGCGAGTCCGAAGGCGGGGACCCGCCGGCCGCCGCCGCGGACCCCCATCCTACTTGGCGGGGAGCAGGCCTCTGGCTGAGAGCGCGTCCGGGCCCCCGAGGACTCCCGCCGCGGGAGAGGACAGCGGTACCTAGGCCCTGGCAGGCAGCGCGAACGCGCTCCAGGACCCCGCCATGCTCGTGCCGGTGCTGGCGGCGCTGTGCGCGGGCTGCGCCTGGCGCTGGGGGTGCGCGGGGCTCCGTGCGAGGCCGTGCGCATCCCCAGGTGCAGTCAGATGCCCTGGAACATCACGCGGATGCCCAACCACCTGCACCACAGCACGCAGGAGAACGCCGTGCTGGCCATCGAGCAGTACGAGGAGCTGCTGGACGCGAACTACAGCGCCGTGCTGCGCTTCTTCCTCTGCGCATGTACGCGCCCATCTGTACCCTGGAGTTCCTGCACGACCCCATCAAGCCGTGCAAGTCGGTGTGCCAGCGCGCCCGCGACGACTGCGAGCCGCTCATGAAGGTCTCCAACCACAGCTGGCCCGAGAGCCTGGCCTGCTACGACCTGCCAGTCTATGACCGCGGCGTGTGCATCTCACAGGAGGCCATCATCATGGAGCTCCCTGAGGGTGAGGCTGGAGGAGGCACTGGGGGGGGGGGGTGGGGGGTGGGGCCAGGAGGCTCCCTAGAGGTTCGCATGGTTCCCATGGGCCACATTTCATGAAGCCTGACTGGCTGCGCGCTGGCTTCTGGCCTGCTGCCTGAGGCTGCTGGAATGGGGACAGGGTGGGAGGACTGGATTTGGGCCAAGTCTGGTTTCTCTGCAGAAATTTTAGTATCCAAGGAAGGATGTAAAAAGCGGCGGGGTTGGGGCGGGGGAGATTGACTTTCAACAGGAACTTTGGAGGACCTTTGTCTTTTACAGGAGTAGAGGGATGGGAGCCTGGGAAACAGGGGGAAAGGCACTTGCTTTGCAAGCAACTGGCCTTCGGGTCGATTCCCAGCACCACTAGGGTCTCCCAGACCTCCCTGGAGTTATCCTTGAGCACACAGCGAGGAGTGGGCCATGAGCATAGATGAATGTGCCTCTCCTGCTACCTCCCTATCCAACCCCTCCTCCCCGCCCTCCAGTTCCCAGGATAAAGGGAAAATGGAAGCAGCAGCAGCAAGCAGGTATATATACTTAGGACGCCCAGTCTGTGGAGCCAGCACTGAGCACTGGCCATGCCTCAATACTAAAACTGCTCCAGCCTAGGTTCTTTCTTCAGCATGAGATCTCGGAAGCTCTTGCTGTGAAGGCAGGAGCCATCCTTCTCCAGCCTGACTGCTCATCCTGCAAATCTGTTTTCTGTTTATGTTTACTGCTTTTCCAGAAAGCAGCGCAGGCTGCAATGCGATGAAATACAAAATCCTGTATTCTTTTCATTTTTCAACGTTTTTGCACTTTAAATTTTATTATTATTGTTGTTGTTATAACTACTACCACTACTACTACTACTACTACTACTACTACTACTACTACTACTACTACTGCTACTACATTGTTGGGCACACCTGGCGGTGCTCAGGGCTTATTCCTGGCTCTGCATTCTGGGGTCACTCCTGGCAGGTTCAGGGAACTCTATAGGGTGCTAGGGATCAACCCCAGCTTGGCAGCCTGGAAGGCTTGTGCCTTACCCTCTTGCTCTGCTGTCTCTGGGCTGTTTCTGCGGTTTTAAAGAGCATGACTTCTGTGTGATTTCTGAATTCCACCTTTAGTCCAAACCCCAAAACACCAGGAGTAGAAGTAAATCAAAATCAAACTCACCTCTGCTTCAGTTTAAGAAAGAAATAAAATATGATCTTTTGAAGCACATGATGTTACAAGGCCATGCTCTTTTGCCATTGGAAGTTGTGGACTTTTTCTGCCATGTGAGGTGGGATTTGGAAGGGCTGTATCATAATTGCTTTGATTAGTGTAAAATATCCACTTCCATCAAAAATCAGCATTTTAGATAGACTCAGGAAGGGATAATGGAATTTTTGCAGGTTGTATGTGTTTCAGCCTATCAGAATGAATGCTTTTTCTTTTTTAACTTTTTATTTTAAACTTCTTATTTAGTTAGAGATCATAATTTGCAAAGTTATGGATAGCTGGATTCAGGACATACAATATTTCGGCACTAATCCCACAGTCAAAGTCAACTTCCCTCCACCGGTGCTCCCATGTTCCCTCCCGTACTACTCCCACCTGCCACCTTGCAGGCACATTTCAGAGTTCAATGCAATTGTAGTTTAAATCTCATGTTTTCAACGTTGTTGAGTCAGCGTGACCCCACCACTTTCCCACATTGCTGGTATAACCGAGACCCCTGGGCTGTGTTCCCCCAGCAGTTCCCTTTCTTATCTTCCTTCCCTCCTTGACTGCTTTCTTTCTCTGCCCTTCTCCCTATCCTCTGGGGTCAGTGCTGATCTAGGCATCCCCCTTTACTACAATACATTTTCTCATATTCTCATACAATTATTCTGTATCTGACAGATACATGAGAATATCTTGTGCTTGTTCTTTTGAATCTCCCTTTGTCCACTCAATATGTTATCTTACAGTTCCAACTAGGATGCTAAACTGCCTGATTTTTGCTCTCCTTGGAGCTGCATAGTGGGATGAACATGTTTGACATCAGCTTTAGAGGCGCACTGCTCATGGTCTCCACGCCTTGTGCCCACTTTACCTGGAGACCCAAAAGTTATCACAGGCATGTCTGAGTGCACTATCGTCTGTGAGACTGTCGGTTATGTCTCTAGAAAGTGCCTTATCCTAGTTGGGTGAACAGACAAGATCACGGCCTTCACCCACACTGTCTTGTGTGTGTTTCAGATGTGAAGTGGATAGACATCACACCAGACATGATGGTACAGGAACGGCCTCTTGACCTTGACTGTAAACGTCTAAGCCCAGGTGAGTTACTTTTCCTCAACACGAACCCCCCCCCCCTCCCCCCCCCACACACACACACACACACACACATACACACACACTGATTCCTGAGCCTTTTGTCAGTATATATTTTAAATCTCTCTTTTGTTTTCTTTAGATCAGTGCAAGTGCAAAAAAGTAAAGCCAACTCTAGCAACATATCTGAGCAAAAATTACAGCTATGGTAAGTCATCTGATGAAGTCATTCATTTTAGGACATATTGCAACGGCATCTTTCCTACTCACAAAGTAAGGACAGGGCTTGGTAACATTTCTATGTGATTCTCTGGATTATCTCAAGCAGTGAAACAGTGATAAACCTTTGAGGGTTTTTTAGTTAAATTTAGAAGAGGGCAAATAAATTACTCAGGTGAGATAGAGATTTGGATCAGATGAAAAGTTTGGCACTTGTCTTCAGAGCAGGCAAAGGTCACTCACTATGACTCTTGGTAAGGATATTTTGCTCCTTGTTGGATTGATTGGAGAGAGGCACATAGGCTGGAGATGTGATGCTCACAGATCCATGAATTAAGACCTTCCGACATATCTTTGTATTTACAAAAAGCTACAAATATTTTATTTTTATTATATTTTAATGAAACCACTGTAAGATACATAGTTACAAAGTTGCTCATGACTGGGTTTTAATTATCCAATGTTCTAACACCCTTCATTCACTAGTTCCCAGCGTCAGTGTTCCCAACGTCCCTCCTTCCACCTCCCACCCCCAGTCAGTCTTTACGACAGGCACTTTTCTTGTCTCTGTATCTGTCTCTGTCTTTCTCTTTCTCTCTTTCCTTTCTGGGCATCATAGTTTGCAATACATATACTGAAAGATTGTCATATATGTTCCTTTACCTCCTTTCAGCACTCAGTTGCTACAAGTATTTTAAAGGAATTGTGGAACAATGTCAGTTATCAGTCTCTGGGGTCACAAGTTAATTGTTAAAAGTTAATTGTTAATTGTCCAAAGTTAATTGTTAAAGAATTGTTAACACGGGGTAATTAACCTGCCTCAGCATAGTAGGGGTTTCTCTTTGACAGCATGTAAAATGTTGGGCAAAAGAATAGGGACTATTCCTGAAGTAGTGATTCCTGAGCAGTGATACGATGCTTTGATGGGTAATTGTCCCATGCAGACTTTAAGACTCACAACTTGAATCAGAAAATACATGATTCTCGATTCACATCAAAGCAGGATATCCAAAAGGGTTTTCTGCCTATAATTTAAAAATAGGGGTTGCACCCTGGAGTTCAGGAGGGCCTGGTGCCATTCCTGCCTACACCAGACCCAGGGGCACGAGCCTGGTGGTTTTCTGTTCATGTGAGCAACGTGCTGCTGACTTGGCCCTTGGTCAGGGACCACCAAGGCTGCACTCAGCCATGCCGGGAGGAGCCAGTGCCAGGCATGTGGTACATAAAGAGACATGAGGGCCAGAACATCTATGCCCATGCTCTGCCATTTGAGCTGTCTCCCTGCCGTTCTATAAAACAGTTATTGATCATGTATGAACCTAATTTCTTGACTGTTTTGAGGGCAAACAGAAGTTTCAAACTCATTGGGAATTTTAGAACTGGAAAGAACCTAGAGATTCTCTATAGCAAACTTATTAATTGGCAATAGGGAGCCGTTACTGGCCCAAAGACTGATCCCAGACGAAGCCGGGATCAGCTTTTTTTGAAAATCAAATGTTTTGAAATGTTTAGAAAATAAAGACATTATTGATTTTCTCTCATGCCCGGTAGCATCATTGAGAACATTTTTTAGCATGTTGATAGTGAGTGAGGTCCTGCATTTAGCATGTGATTGTGTGGTCATTTTGCCTGCATTTGGTCAGCTTGGACATGACCATAATTACAGGAATGATTCTTTAAGAGAAGCTCAGCAGTTGGCCGGAATACACTAAACCTATTACTCCCCTAAAGCTTTAGCAACACTTATATCATGTTTCAATTGCAGCCATTCACGCCAAAATAAAAGCCGGGCAGCGGAGTGGCTGTAATGAAGTGACGGCAGTGGTGGATGTGAAGGAGATCTTCAAATCCTCATCGCCCATCCCGCGCACGCAAGTCCCACTCATTATAAACTCTTCCTGCCAGTGTCCTCATATCTTACCTCACCAAGACGTGCTCATCATGTGTTACGAGTTGCGCTCACGGTAGGCATGCAGGAGCAGAAGAAACTGCCCCCCATGCGTGGACACACTCGCAGTCTTGGTTTTAAAGACCAGCATGAAAGGGCTTTTTTTTCATTTAAACATTTTATATACCACCGTGAGATATACAATTACAACGTTGTTCATGTTTGGAGGTTTCAGTCACATAGTCTTCCAGCACCCCGCCCTCCACCAGTGCCCATTTCCCACCACCAATGTCCCCAATTCCCTCCCCTCTCCCATAGCCTGCCTAAATGGCAGGTTCTTTATCTCTTTTCTCTCTCCCTCTCTCTCTTTTCCTTCTCTTACACATTGGGGGTTGCACTACATACACTTAGAAGCCATCATGTGAATTTTTTGCTTGTATTTAATGTTCAGTTCTATGTTGGTATCAACCCTTTTGACATTTATTCATACATGTTCCCTTCTCTATCTTACCTAGCCTCTGACTCCCACACGTTTGTGGTAATTTCCACTTTTGGTAAGATCACCTGATATATTTATGTCATGCAAGTAAATGCAGTCATTCTATGTCTCTCTCTTTCCTTCTGACTAATTTCACTCAACATGATCCTTTCCATGTCCATCTATTTATAGGAAAATTTCATAACTCCATTTTTTTCTAACAGCTGCATAGTATTCCATTGTGTAGATGTACCACAGTTTCTTTATCCAGTCATCAGTTCTCGGGCATATTGGTTGTTTCCAGGTTCTGGCTATTGTGAATAGTGCTGCCATGAAAATAAAAGTGCGGATTGTGTTTCCGCTTATGTGTTTTTGGCTTCCCAGGGTATATCCCAGGAGTGGTATGGCTGGGTCAAAACGGAACTCAATTTCTAGTCTTTGGAGGAATGTCCATATTGTTTTCCAGAAAGGTTGTACAAGTCGACATTCCCACCAACAATGGATGAGAGTCCCCTTTTCCCGCATCCACACCAGCACTTGTTGTTTTTACCCTTTTGGATATGGGCCAGTCTCTGTGGTGTGAGGTGATATCTAATTATTGTTCTGATTTGCATCTCTCTGATGATTAGAGATGATGAGCATTTTTCATATGCCTTTTGGCCATTCAAATTTCTTCCTTATAAAAGTTTCTGTTCATCTCTTCTCCCCATTTTTTAATGGGGTTGGCTGTATTCTTCTTATATAGCTGTACCAGTGACTGATATATTCTGGATATTAGCCCCTTATCAGATGGGTATTGGGTGAATATTCTTTCCCATTCTGTGGACTGTCTTTCTATCTTGGTCACTGTTTCTTTTGAGGTGTAGAAGCTCTTTAGCTTCATGTAGTCACATATGTTTATATTTTCATCTAGTTGCTTTGTTAATTGTGTTTCTCCTTTGAAGATGTCTTTAGCTTCAATGTCGTGCAGGGTTTTTCCTGTATTTTTTTTCAATGTACTTTATGGATTCAGGTCTGATATTGAGATCTTTAATCCATTTTGATCTGATTTTTGTGCAAGGTGTTAGACACAAGTCCAAATTCATTTTTTTTTACATGAAGCTGTCCAGTTTTCCCAGCACCACTTGTTGAAGAGGCTTTCCTTACTCCAGTTTGGACTCGTTGCACCTTTATCAAAGATTAACTTATCATGTCTTTGAGGGTGGGTGTCAGGATACTCAACTCTATTCCATAGGTCCACAAGTCTGTTTTTATTCCAGTACCATGCTGTTTTAATTACTGCTGCTTTGTAGTACAGTTTGAGGTAGGGAAAGGTGATGCCTCCCATCTTCTTCCCAAGGATTGCTTTAGCTCTCCTTGGGGGTTTATTATTCCATATGAATTTCAGGAGTGTTTGGTAAATTTCTTTAAAAAATGTCATGGGTATCCTTATAGGAGCTGCATTGAATCTGTACAAAGCTCTAGGGAGTATTACCATCTTGACAATGTTAATTCTCCCCATCCATGAGCAGGGAATGTGTTTCCATTTCCTCGTGTCCTCTTTTATTTCTTGAGGCAGTGTCTTGTAGTTCTCTATGTATAGGTCCTTTACACACTTGCTTAAGCTGATTCCTAGGTATTTGATTTTCTGTGGCACAATTGTGAATGGAATCGATTTCTTAATATCCCTTTCTTCTCTTTCGTTATTTGTGTATAGGAAAGCCACCGACGTTTGGGTATTGATTTTGTACCCTGCCACTCTACTATACATATCTATTGTTTCTAAGAGTTTTTGGGTCGAGAGTTTAGGGTTCTCTAGGTATAATATCATGTCATCTGCAAATAATGATAGCTTGATTTCTTCCTTGCTTATCTGGATGTCCTTAATGTCCTTTTCTTCTCTGATTGCTATGGCGAGTACTTCCAGTACTATATTGAATAAAAGAGGTGAGAGGGCAACCTTGTCGTGTTCCTGAACTTAAGGGGAAGGTTTTCGATTTTTCCCCACTGAGTATTATACTCACTGTGGGCTTTTGGTAGATGGCGCTGACTCTCTGAGGAAGCTTCCTTCAATTCCCATTTTCTGGAGGGTTTTACTCATGAATGGGTGCTGGATCTTGTCAAATGCTTTTTCTGCATCTATTGGTAGGACCATATGGTTTTTATTTTTTCTCTTATTGATATGATGTATTATGTTGATTGATTTGCGAATGTTGAACCATCCTTGCATTCCTGGGATGAATCCTACTTGGTCATGATGTATGATCTTTTTGATGAGTCTTTGGATTCTGTTTGCTAGTATTTTGTTGAAGATCTTAGCATCTGTGTTCATCAAGGAGATTGGTCTGTAATTTCCCTTCTTCGTGTTGTCTCTCCCTGCTTTGGGTATCAGGGTGATGTGTGCCTCGTAGAAGCTGTTTGGGAGTGTTTCTGTTTCTTCTATTTCCGGAAGAAATTGAACAGGACAGGCAGTCGGTCCTCCTTAAAGGTTTGGTAGAATTCGATATTGAACCCATCTGGACCTGGGCTTTTGTGTTTGGGCAGACTTTTAGTTACTGTTTCGATTTCCGCGATGGTGATAGTCTTATTTAGGTATTGGAAGTCTTCTTGTTTCAATCGTGGAGGTTATAGGACTTCAGGAATTTATCCATTTCTTCTAGGTTCTCATGTTTTGTAGCATACAGGTTCTCAAGGTAATCTCTGATGATCTTTTCGATTTCTGTTTCTTCCTGTTGTGATGTCACCATTTTCATTTCTGATTCTGTTTATTTGGGTTCTCTCCTTCCCTGTCGTTACAAGTCTTGCCAGTGGCTTGTCGATCTTGCTTAATTTTTCAAAGAACCAGCTCTTGGTTTCATTAATCTTTCAGATTTTTTTTTTTTTGGTTTCCAGCTCATTGGTTTCCTCCCTAAGTTTTATTGTTTCCTTTCTTCTGCCTGTGTTGGGCTTCTTTTGTTGGTCTTTTTTCTAATATTTTCAGCTATGAGGTCAGGTTATTTATGTGGGCCCTTTCTTTTTTCTTTATAAATGCTTGCAGAGCTATGAACTTTCCTCTTAACACAGATTTTGCTGTGTTCCACAAGTTCTGATACTTGGTATCATCATTGTCATTTGTTTCTCTGAATCTTTGGATTTCCTGTTTGATTTCTTCTATGACCCATTTGTTGTTCAGCAGTGAGCTGTTTAGTTTCCAGGTGTTTGGTTTGGCTCCCTGCTTCTGTGTATGGTTAACTACTGTTTTCAGTGCATCGTGATCTGAAAAGATAGTTGATACAATTTTAATCTTTTTTTATTTTGTTGAAGTATGCTTTGTGGCTCAGTATATGGTCTATCTTGGAGAATGTTCCATGTGCACTGGAAAAAAATGTGTATTCAGCTTTTTTTGGGATGAGAAGCCCTGTATATATCAACCAGCTCTCTTTCTTCCATTTCTTCCTTCAGGTCCAGTATTTCCCTGGTGAGTTTCAGTCTCGTCAATCTATCCATAGTCAATAAGGCAGTGTTGAAGTCTCCGACTATTATTGTGCTACTGTTAATGTCTTCTTTGAGGTCTATTAATAGTCATTTTAAGTATTTTGCTGGCCCCTTTTGGCGCATATATGTTTAGCAGTGTGATTTCTTCCTGGTATACATACCCCTTAATTATTAAGAAATGACCTTCATTGTCCCTTTTAACCTTTTTCAGCCTGAAGCCTATATTGTCAGATATGAGTATGGCCACACCCGCCTTTTTGGAGGGGTTGTTTACGTGGAGAATGGTCTTCCAGCCTTTGACTTTGAGTCTGTGTTTGCTCTGGTTATTCAGATGTGTTTCTTGTAGGCAGCAGAAGGTTGGATTCAGTTTTTCAATCCATTTTGCCACCCTGTGTCTCTTAATTGGTGCCTTTAGACGTTGACGTTGAGAGAGAGATTATTGTCATTGGGCTTTGTGCCATCTTTCTGTTTAAACTTGTGGTTTTGGGTTGTCTTATTTTACAATAGACCCTTCAATCCTTCTTTTAAAGTTGGTTTTAAGTCTATGAATTTCCTGAGTTGTTGTTTATCCATGAAGTTGTGTATCTTTCCTTCGCATCTGAAAGTAAGTCTAGCTGGGTAAAGAATTCTTGGTGAGGCCTGAAGTTCATTGAGTCTTTTCACAATATCCCACCATTGTTTTCGGGCTTGGAGTGTTTCATCTGAGAAGTCTGCTGTAAATCGCAGGGATGCTCCTTTCTATGTGATTTCCTTCTTTGATCTTGCTTCTTTCAGTATTCTATCTCTGTCTATAGTTTTTGTCATTTTAGTAAGGATGTGTCTTGGAGTATTCTTATTGGGGTTTATTTTAGCTGGTATCCTTCGGACCTCCTATATCTGGGAGCATGTTTTCTTCAGTTTAGGGAACTTGTCACCGATGATGGCTTTGACAGTTTCTTCTTCATCAGGGTTTTATTCTTGCCCTTCTGGGACCCCAATGATGCATATGTTGTTCCTTTTGGCTTCATCCAGATTTTCTCTGGTAGTCTGTTCATTGATTGTGAGTCTTTTTTCCATTTTCTGGTGTTGTCTACAGAATCTCTGATCCTTGTTTTCGAGATCACTAATTCTTTCTTCAGTAGCTGTTACTCTATTTTGGAGGCCTTCCCCTGTGTTTTTCAGTTCACTTACCTCATTTTTAATATCTGTCACTTTTGCTTGTACTTTGGATTGAAATTTACTCAATTCTGCTCTCATGTCCTCCTGTATTTTATTGACTTTCTATTCCATTCTTTCTTTGAGTTCCTTGTGCATCTTCAACAGTTCCTTCCAAAATTCCTTTTCAGAGAGGTTATATAGCTCATCCTTATTGCTTGACTCATCTGTTTTAGTGACTTCAATCATAGAGCTTGAAGGAATTCTGTGTTGCTTTACCATAATGACTACCGTAGGTTGAAAATGTGTGTTCTGGGTGACTAGTCAATAGAGTTAGTAGGTGCCTGAATTACTTTGCAGCTAGGGACGTATAGCAAATAGTGTAGGGGCAAATGCTCAGTGGTATCTCAGGTAGGTAGATAATACTTCGTGTGGAGGCTAGCGGCGTCTGCATGGTTTTGAATTTTGGGGTGTCAAAATTCAAAGCGGTTAGTGGTTCCAGAGTCAGGGGGTCAGGGTGGGTGTAGTGCAGTGGAAGGTCCGAGGAAGCTGCGTGTGACTTGGTCCCCTTCTCAAAGTTCCAGCCCTTTATTCTGGACAGGAGTGGCTGGGGGGCTGCCTGCGGGAACGCACCTGGTGGGGAGCGTGGGGATCTGCTGGGCCTCAGGGGTAGATGCCGTCAGGTGGGAGGTCCGAGGAAGCTGGGTGGGCTTGGTCCCCTTCTCAAAGATCGAGCCCTTTATCCTGGAGAGGAGTGGCTTGGGGGCTGCCCGCCGTGGGAACACAACTGGTGGGGAGAGCGGGGATCTCACAAAAGGGCATTTTTAAAAAAGCAGTCTTGCTATATTTCTCAGTGGATATCATATATCTGAAATATTAAAATATATCTTAAAAATCTACAAATGTGAGCATAGAATGGAGGGCTTAGTTTATTTTTGGTTTTGGAGTTACCCCTAGCAGTGCTCAGGGCATGCTTTGGCTGTTTATTATGGTATCATCACTCCTGGCAGTACTCAAGGGTCAATATGAGGTGCTAGGAATCAAACCAGGGTCCTCCCTGTGTGGGTAAAATGCCTTACCTTGTTCTATCTCTCTGGCCTCTTAAATTGAATCTTAAAACAATAATTTCGGAGAGTTGAGTGATATCTAGTGGATAGGGCATTTACCCGCTATGTCATTGACCCAAGTTCCATCCCCAGCACCATGTATGGTTCCCTAAACCCCAAGAGTGATCCCTGAGCACTTCCGGATGTAGCCCGAAGACTTAAAACAAAATCAAAGCTACACAGTGCTTAGGAACTTGCCTTGCACCTGGCTGTTCTGACTCAATACACAGCACTTCATATGTTCTTCCAGCCTGCCAGGAGGGGATCCCTGAGCACAGAGCCAGAAATAAGCCCTGAGCACTTCTTTGGGTCCCAAAACTGAAATAACAGAAAAAAAAGTGTCAAGAACGTGTAGACAAGTTGTGTTGCTTTGTGTAGAAACAATTTCTTGTTCAGTGTAGCAAACCTGAATTTTTATCCAGTTAAAAACTTTTGTTATTAGAATATTTTAGCTGTTAAGAGCAGCTCTTTAATAGCTTATAGGATTGGTAAAAGGGATTTTAGAGATTACAGTTCCATACTTGGTTACAGCATTTATTTATTAAAGCCTAGTCTATACATATACAATAACATGTATATGCACACACACATATCTCTAGCAGGAGTGTGTTACCCCCCATAGCCTCTTTCTTTGGTATCTTTATACATACATTGGTACATTCCTTATAATATAAAGACCAAACACTGTACAAGCCCCAGGATGGAATCCAAAACTGGTGGAAATTGTGTTCCCCAGCAAAATTGTTTCTTTTTGTGTGTGTGTGTGTGTGTGTGTGTGTGTGTGTGTGGCTATACCCAGTGATACTCAGGGTGTACCCTGTTCTGCTCAGGGATCACTCCTTGGGGTTCTTGGAAGACCACCTGGGATGTCCGGAATTGAAACCACATTGCCTACATGCAAGACAAGTAGTCCTACCTTGTCCTGAGGATGGAGTACTGTTGCTCCATCCTCAGCATTGCTTATTTTTCTCACAAGATTATTCCCTGGAGTTTCTGCCATTCATGTTCATCCAGCTCAATGCTATTTCTCCAAAATAGCTTTTGGAACTAAAACCCCAAATGGACATTTTTTATACTACTACATTTAAATAAAAAATACAGAGTTACAAATATTTAACATCTCAAAGGAAATTATGGACTTGCTGTCTTCTTCCTGTTGTCCCTATAACCTTTTGTTCTGGAGTTTCCAACTGTTCTGCTAATGTCTCATCTCTTTAAAAAAGTTGAATGACTATGTGTTAATTGAGTGACTGGTGAGGGGCTGTTTTCTGGTAGGGTGATTTTCCTGCTGCAGTTGTAGATTCCCTTCTAGGGTTGCTAGTCATTGAATTCTATTTGAACAGATAAATAAATTACAAATAAATAAAGTGACAGTTTTCATTCACTCATTGCTTTTTATTTTTATCTTTTTAATTTTTTTTTGTTGAATCACCATAAAATACAGTTACAGTTCTGTTCATGGCTGAGTTTCAGTCATATAGTTTTCCAACACCCATCCCTCCACCAGTGTACAGTTCCCACCACCAATATCCCCAGTTTCCTTCCCATCACCCTCCCCCACCCTGCCTGTCTCTAACCTATCACTTTTTTTTTTTTTGCTTTTTGAGTCACACCCAGCAATGCTCTGGGGTTATTCCTTGCTCTGCACTCAGAAATTATTCCTGGAGGTGCTCAGGGACCAAACGGGAATCTGAGGATCGATCTGAATCGGCTGAGTGCAAGGCAAACACCCTACTCACCCTACTATTGCTCCAGACCTCTAAACTATTCCTTTTTTATACTTAATATCTTCTCATAGAAACATTTTTGTATTATTGAGACTTATACCTTCAAAATTTGATGTTTTAAATGAAATTTGAGAGGATTAAAAAAAGGATGAGAAGAACAATTCCTTATCAGATGTGCAAAACTGATATAAAGCTACACTGATTCCAACAAAACCATATGTTGTAATATTAGACCCCACAGAGAAAGAAAATAGAAGAAACTCAAGGCACACACTATAGCATACAACGGCTATAAGTGACATAAATCAAATCATTTAGAAATGAATATATTATTTTGTAAAGGCTGAAAATATTTCATTAAAATAGTATCAATGTAATTTCAAATGGATTTAAAAGTTATTTTAAAGTGAAGAGCATATAATTTACATATATGTGATATCTGGACATCAAAATATTTTGCAACTAAAAACAACATAAACACAAGGGAAGTATATTACATTACACTGTATGTGTAGAATATCTTTAAAAGGAGGGGGCTTAGAGATAGTGAAGCTGGTAAGATGCTTGCTTTACATGCTACTATCCTAGGTTAAGTCCTCGGCATTTCATATGGTCCCCTGAGCACTGTCAGGAGTGATTCCTGACTGCAGAGCCAGTAGTAACCCCTGAGTATCACCAGGTACAACCAAAAAATAACAAAAAAATATTTCAAATAAAATTTAGAATGACAGAAAGATAGTATATAGGGGTAGGCTTTGCATGCAACTCACCCATATGTCAGTCAATCTCTGTACCCATATATGGTCCCTGAAACCACTCCAAGAGTGATCTCTGAGCATAGAGCCAAGAGGAAGGCCTGAGAATCACCAAGTGTGGACTGTAAACAAGGAATGCTAATGAGAAATAAAAGTTGAGAATAATACCTGTAACAGAAATAAGAAAGGAATAGTAAACTTCCTCTATAAGGTTAATATGAATTAAGATTTAAACAATACATTATATAAATATTTGTGTATAATTCAATGTGACAAATGATAGAAAATCAATACAAATGATAACATCAAAGTTTATTCATTCACCAATCCAAATAAAACAAGATTCCTTTGTTTTTTTTTAACCTAAGTCAAACAATCAAACAGTCAATCCAAATCAAACAAGATTCCTTTGTTTTTTTTTAACCTAAGTCTTGCTATTGTTATTTTTTCTTCGTATTTTGTTTTTGGTTTAGGGCAACATTTGACAGTGTTCTGAGCTTACTCCTGGCTCTGTGCACAGGGGTCGCTCCCAGCAGGACTCAGGGGACCATATGTGGTGCTACTCAGGGGACCTTGTATGGTGCCAGGGATTAAACTCAGGGCCCTGCCTCTATACTATCTCTCTGTTCCCCTAAGTCTTAGTATTTTATTTTTTAAATAAATGAAAATGCAACCATTTTAGAAACAATTAGGCATTCTGACTTTAAAACAGTTTTAAAATACCTGCTATTTGTCTCAGTAATTCATTCAGAAATGTGATCTAACAAAATACTAAGCAAAATAGTAAGCACCAGGAATCTTCAACATAGCATTGGTATTAGTTGCTATAAAAAGAAGGTGGTAGAGCAGTAGAGAAGTAGTTCAAAGTATTTTGGATGTTCGTATGTTCGTTATATAGTTATTAAATTTGTATTTTAATTCTAGTCATAAAAATGCATACAATTGAATTATAAAAGTAAATATATAATACAAAATACATATGCAATTAAAATATATTCATAGGTAAAAAGAAAAATCAAAAGAAGTATCAATAAAATATGAATGGTGGATAGGTATGTGGGTGGGGAGTTAAAAATTACTGAAGAATTTTCTTTTTTATAATTTTTATATTTTAACTTTCTTAGTAAAAGATACTTTTTTTTCTAGAATGATGGTCCTTGAAAATTATTTAGTTGAAAAATGGAGAGATCAGCTCAGTAAAAGATCCAAAAGTATGATTATCAACACTGTGAAATGGATGTAAGTAATATAAAGGTCAATAGAATTTGGAATTTTTCACATTCTTTTATCTTCATGAAATCTAGCAGTAGCAGAAGTATTTGTCTTCTGAGTAGGCAGTTAAGAGTAAGCCACTTCTTACTTGGAATTTGCATCATAAATCTACCTTTAACATCCAAAGTTATTTTGTTTCATTTAATATTTGTCTACTGATTATTGCCAGATTGAATTTATTTTTGGTTTATTATATTACGTTCAATTGTTTAAGCATATGGGTCATCACTTTAACATGCTTTAATGTGGGGAAATGCTGAGGCGCCCCTGCACAAAATCCAGGAGCAGGGCCAGGGATCCCCCTTCTGTCTCAGGGGATCGGTGGCCTGTGGACAGAGAAAGCAAGAATCTGGCGAGGTTTCAAAATGCTTTTATTTAACACAGGTTCTGGCATACAAATCAGTAATAGGAAAAACTCCAAACTTAGGGTTCCTGGCTAGGCCCTGGCCATGTGTAGGCCAAGATGATGGCCATCAGGTGTTAAGGCGCTGCAGAGAGAACATAAAGCAGCTCCTGCAGAAAGGGGGAGAGAGAGAAAGAGAGAGAGTACTGAGAGAAAGAGAGAGAGGGAGGAAGAGGGAGAGGGAGAGCCGCAAAAGAGAGCTGAGAAAGAAAGCAGGCTAGTTTTATTTCCCTGCCACCCAGACAGCCCACTCTAATGGAAAGCCATCAGTACAGAGTAGTTCAAAATATTTTGATCTACTTCCCTACTGCTCTACCATAGTTTCTTCCAGGACCTCACCTAGGCCGTTTGAGATGTTAATGTTGCCTAGCCAAGATATGCTAGGAAATATCTCTGCAGGGTAAAGAGGAGTTTCTGAGATGAACTGTATCTCAGAATACAAAGGCATGCATCCGTACCAAAGAATATACTATAGCCAGTTAAATATTTCTCCAAGTCTTCACAAGAGTCTCGTCTTTGCTTTACGGTTGTTCTGTATTTTAGCTTTGAGTTATCAGAGATCCCTGTTTGCTTGCTTGCTTGAAGGCAAATAGCATTTCTCTCTGGTCTAATTACTTAGAGATCCAACGTGGCCAGGCAAATATACCGGTAAGATCTAGTTACTCCCTCGATGATTGCATGAGAGAATATTTATAAGAGCCAGTATCGAATACATGGTCAGATAAAATGCCACATTCAAACTGTCCTCCTCCTATCTACAAAGTGACTTGCAGGAGGCAAGTCCAGGCCAGATGTGGAGGCTCTGGGCAGGAGTGTGCTGCAACACTTTTACACTGAGATTAAACAGAAATCGACTTGTACTGGTTAAATGTCTAGTTGTGAAACTTATGCCACCAATGTACAAAGCAGACTCTCTCCCTATACCTAAAATAAGTTTAAGACTGGTCACTATGAATAATATAAGGAAAGTAATTATTTTATAGCCAAATGCATGGCTTTTTTGTAATAACCTAAAAATACTGATAGCTTTACCAGAACAGTGGAGTTTTTTTTGCTCATAGATGTGAATTCATAGTAGAATAAAAGAAATTAGTTTAATGGTTTGAAATTTCTAAAGGAGCCCCTCTCTCAAAATAGGCCTAGATATATTAAATAGCTTTTGCCAAGTCCACAAAAGGTGCTTCTACTGCCTGTGGTCTACAGTTCTATAAACAAATACTCTTGACCAAGTGAAGAGCATATACTACTATTAACTCCGGGAGAAGTTGGTTTGGACACAGGTTCTCCTCTTCAGTGCTTTTCTTAATAACAGAAACAAACACTATAATTACACCTGAGCTAAACGTTCTTGGTTGCTCAAAAACAGTATTTTTAAAATTTATTATTTCGCGGGGACTGAGAGGTGGTTTGGGGCAACACCCAACCATGCCCCGGGCTAACTTCTGCCTCTCTGCTCAGTGGTGACTCCTAGCAAGGCCCAGGAGACCATGTGTGGTGTCAGGGATCTACCCAGGTTTGGCAGTATGAAAGCCAAGCTCCTTATCCCTACACCAGCAGGCCCGTCAGGATGATCATTTTTCTTACAAGGAAGAACATTGCAGCAGAATTGACTCTAATATTCAAGATTGCAATGGATTATAAATTATCTGTGTAGAAGACAAGTCCTTTGCAAAGACCTGTAACTAAGAATGTTAACTGGGGAAAAACGTCCTGCAAGATGAATGGTTGTTTGCAGAAAATATCCAAGTCTACTTCAGTAAGTTGAAAAGAGCACAATGACAATGTGATAATAACATATGAGTTATTATCTAGAATTTGTGCTAGATTTGTGAAGACAATATTTGTTTTTCTATTAATATTGCTGCAATTCCTGGCCTTTAGTATTGCTAAAAAATTCTGCTGAGTTTAATATACCCTTAACAAACTAGAGACATGTGTGTTGTAAATAAGATGCATTGTCTATTCAATTGGACTTTTGCACTTATTCCTTACATGCAATTATTTTTAAAATAGTAGTTATTTATATTATACACATTAATTTATTTTTTATGAAGGAAACCACTGTCCCATGCCTCTTTTCCCTTTACACTAAGTAGATATTACAGATATTAATCTGAATTACTTAGAAAATGTTGGTGACATTTTGTTTTTGTCTCCCTTTGAATGAAAAACAATTAAGTGAAACCTGTTCCTTTTGAGACTGGAAAACTTCTGCTTTTAGCAATGTCAAAACTTTAAAACTATCATTGGTGTGGAAATGTTGCATTTTAGGACTTCTGGGAAAATTTGCACGTTTTAGAGTCTTGAGTGTTGGAAAGTCTGGTGAAGTGAATCCCAGCTCTAACATTTACATGCAAAAGGTGTGCATCATATACAGAAAACATGCACCCTTTTGCAGATAACTTCTTACAAATAACTTTGTTTCTTGATTATGGCAGTTGTGTTCAGCTAGAAGGACCTGTGAATTCCAGTGAAACATTGAGCACATTCTAAATCATCTTGGACTTGCTCAACCACAGAGGACAGCTGTTAATTGTTGTCACAAGTAATAAATATACTAGGATTTTAAAAAATTGCATTCACTCTGGTAGTCACTTAATAGCATAAAGGGGCGAAATGGA
Organism: Cryptotis parvus; assembly: GCA_021461705.1. Lineage (NCBI taxonomy): Eukaryota > Metazoa > Chordata > Mammalia > Eulipotyphla > Soricidae > Cryptotis > Cryptotis parvus. Next base: position 71,486 of record JAJIBD010000544.1, read on the forward strand.
TTGTTTTTGACTGTGTGCAAATTTCTTTGCAGCAGTGGGAAGAGAGGCTTCGGGAACAGCAAAGGTCAATTCAGGACAAGAAACGAACACCAGGACGCACCAGTCGTAGTAATCCCCCTAAACCAAAGGGAAAGCCACCTGTTCCGAGACCTGCCACCCCTAAGAAGAACGTTAAAGCGAGAAGTGCCCAGAAGGGAACAAACCCGAAAAGAGCGTGAAGGAAATATTTGCCACAGTGAAGACTCCCCTCAGGATGAAGCGAGGCACCCCAGAGCCTATGCAGACCACTCACTTTGCAGGCTCTGCATAGACACATCTTACAGAACTTTTCTTCTTGATACACTTCTGGTTTTCTTTTAAGCCATCACAAGCCACAGTGACTTTTATGGCCATTGGCACAGAAGGGTGACCTGGAAACTCATGGGAAGAAGAACCATACATAGTTCAAAGGAGCGTGTGAGCAGACTCTGAGGTCTCCATGTGGGGAAATTATGCTTTTGTTCTTACAGTTTGACAGATGTGTGCATTGGAAAATAAATGCCATGTTACAAAGAAAAATATCTGATATTTCTGCAAAGTGTTTTATTTAAGTTTGACTTCTGTTGTTAAAGCCTCTTGATTTTAAAAGTGAACAGAAATATATAGTGCTTCTAAAGTGGGGGAAAGAGGAACAGATGATTTAAAGATTGTCACATACTTACCATTTGCAGATGAATTTACTACAAAGGGATTTCTGAGTGTTCTAGAAAAACAGGAGATGAATATTCTAAAAAACTTTTTACAAACATACCTTTATGCTCTAAAACTGATTAAAATTAAAATAACCGTCAATTATAAAGGGACAAATTAGCAGTGGTGAGGTCCTTGTTTCTGGTTCCCCTCTTAGTGGGACATTCTGATTTTATATCCAGGATGCCACTGCCTGGAATAAGTACTACAGGTTTTTTGATTATGACCTACTGATTGCTGTCTGGGTGCAGTTAACCGATGAGGAAAAACAGCCCAAAGTTTCCTGGCTCTGAAAGAGGAAGCCTCCGTTTTCTCTGTGCCCACTATTGCTTACTGCTTCATTTCAGCTGACTTAAACCTGCATTTAGACATCCCTGCAAATTCCTGGACTCTCTGAGACTGGGTAGTTAACTCTTTCCCAAGACCATAAATTCTGTCCCAGCTCTTGGGCTCACAGCAGGTCAAGATACTCAGGGAAAAGACCAAATAAGTAACCTAAAGGCTCTAAATAAATACAGAGCATTAGTCTTATCTTACAACACAAGTGAGTCCTAAGTTAACAAGACACCTCTGGGGAACAAATGAGAATTCTCTCATACTTTGTTGATAAGTCACACAAAGAGCCAAAGAGCCAGTTTTCCTACTTCTAGGGAGTTTCTCTTCTGCTTACTTTCCAATAAACTTTTCTGTTCACAAACTCTGAATTTGAGGAAATTTCTTGCTGGTATTTATGCCCAGGGTGCGGGGAGGGCTCTGTTTCTTATGTGAGGTGGAGAAGAGACAGAAGGCCTTTTCTCATTTTGAGAGCCCAGGGGCCAGCTGGGAAGGCTAGGATGGATAGTCTGTGAGCCCCTGCAGGGCTCTGCCCCCTAGTCCTGCCAGCCCCCACTAAGAGGCTGTCAAGCTACATCCACTTACAGCTCAGGAGCTACCCCCTGGAGTGAGGAAATTGCTCTTGGCAGGAAAGAAAAGTCAGCCCTAGGACTTCCTAGCCCTTCCCATCCTTGTCTTTTCACAGAAAAAAAATTTAAATCTGGGTGGTTTCAGTCAAAAAAAAAATGTAAAGAAAAAAAATTTCATGAGGAGACAAACAGTGAAATGAAACAGATTTTATTTGGAGGTTTTTCAGGAAGGTAGAGAGAGAGAGAGAGAGAGAGAGAGAGAGAGAGAGAGAGAGAGAAAGAGAGAGAAACATGTTTAAAAGAGAGCTCAGGTTCTTCAAAGGTGGAGCTAGCCCCAGCATACAGTCCAGCATTAGACATGAACACCTCGGGTAGGGGATGTGGGCAACACTGTGCTTGGCCAAGACATAAGGATTCAAGCAGCACATGGGCTTGGATAGCATATGCCATGCTTAGCTGCTTTCGTTCGAGTCGGCTTTACTAGGGTTTCTCCCAAGCGCCCCATGTGGGGCTTTCTTTCTAGGGAACAGTCCATTGCTTGGGTGGTTGCTAAGGCGGTAGAATTCGGAGTAGTTGATGCTCTTGTTAGTTCAAGCTTGGGGTCCTCCTGGACATAGACAAAACCACAATGAGATGCAAAACAAAGGAGTTTATTTCTCCCTAGAGCTAGGGTCCAAGTGGAGAGAGCTAACACAAGGGCCCCCAAGTGGGAAGGACCCCACTGTCCTAACTGAGAAATCTTTTATATCGTAGAATTTTGGGTTTTACAAGCAGGACACAGTTTGGGGTTTATCAGGGAATGCCATCAGAGTTACCTTTAGTTGGTTAACTTTTCACTACTGTTTCAACATCTCACTATTGTTTCAGCCTCTCACTATTGTTTCAGGAGGCTTTCCTGCTACTTTCTGATTAACTAGCATAGTCTAGGGGGCTTTCCAGTAAAGAGTCAGGGCTCCGTTTTTTGGTTAATTAAAATCCAGGGTCGAACCCTACCCTGCAGCCTGTCATGTGGGGCTTCTGCTCTCATAGTCTTATTTGAAATTTCTTTGACTTTTGTTTCGCTGGAGTTTCTTTTGAAGGAGGGTCCAGGCTTCTGTGGTCTGTGCTGGCACCAGGTAATGGTCTTATCAGGCCTTAGTTCCTAGGCTCACAAGATAGTTCTGACAGTCTTAGGGCTAGTTGGTTTTACTACATCCCAGGAATCCCATTGTAATGGGGGGCTCTTCCCTAGCTACCTGCTTGCCACAATTTTTTTTTTCTTTAAAATATTGAAGAACCTGGGAACCATAATGAACACAGAGAGCAGCCCTAACCACTCCTGCATCAGTTCTCATCCTGATTTGTCTCTGCTGACATTGTTATATGCCAAATTTGTGCCTGGAAGAAACCCTTGTGATCAGTTGTCCAGCCACAATTCAAGGATGCTAAAGAACAACTAAAAGGCCTTGACAACTTTTCTCTTTTCAATTTCATTTTTCAGGGCTGGAGACATAGTGCACAGCTGGTAGGGCGTCCATCTTGTACACAGCTGACCGGGTTCAATCTCCAGCGTCTCATATGATTCCCCAGGACTGTCAGGAGAGATTTCTGAGCACAGAGCCAGGAGTAGGCTCTCAGCATTGCTGGGTATGGCTCCCAAGCAAACAGATGGATTTCATTTAGTTCCTATTTATCATAGAAGACTAAGTAACATGGCCTTTACAGAAGCTAATTCAATATTTCAGTTCATTGCAGAACTTTGTGTGTGGATAAGCCAAGGATGAGTGAAGAAATGAGACTGAGAATGTGGTCTGGAGCACTCTTTTTCTCCAGAAATCTGAACTTTGTAGCTCACCTCTGCAGCTCTTAGTGTAAGTGCTTGCATCCTTGCTGGGATGCCTTGTCAATTCATGAAGACTTCTATTTAGAAAGAAAAAGTAATGTTAACTTTGTCTGCACCATACTTCAATGGCATTTCACTAAAGGAACCTAAATATCCTCTCCTACAGGGCAAGGTGCTACTGTATCAAGGCAAAAAGCTCTTTGACTGAACAATCAGATAAGGGTTTACTGTGGCTGCCAAACTAAAGAAATCTAGGAAAAGTACTTATAAAATAATGGTAGTGGAGACAGAAGGTCTCTCAGGATGAAGCCAGGCATTTCCCCCAGAGATTGGGGAACCTGTAGCTAACAGCTGCAGATTAGCACAGTAGGAAATCTTTGGGAGAGCAGAATTACAAATGGAATTCTTCAAGGAAATGCAGATTAAATTCTTTCATAAATGTTTATTCCATGCAAAACTAAATGTAATAAGAGTTCGTTGACAGCCCTGCCAAATGTAACATTATTTACTTTGAATATTAACTGAAATTAACTATTAAATATGAGATCAAACTTAATAGGCAAATTCATCATTTTGATAAACTAATGAGAGATGAAGCTGCCTATGCTAGTTCAAGATTATTTCTAGTTGGTGGGCTCAATACCTGAATATTTTTAAAAAGAGGGAAGTTTATCTGCACAAGTCTCTAGCTGCTTGTGGATGGCATTGTGTGAGTCTCTGTGTGTACGTAAGACAGAGAGATAGAGACTGGCAGAGACAGGGCGGTAAGTATGTCATAGTGCAATTTTAAGTCAGAGAGTCATGTGAAAATGAAATTTATTTCAATGACTATATATATATATATATATATGTTAGTTTGGGTCTTCAGAGAAATAACTGAATCTTCAGAGAAGCTGGGAGCAAATGTAATTATTTTAAATGTGAAAGAGTATGCTACCCACACGGCAGAGCCTGGCAAGCTACCCGTGTCGTATTTGATATGCCAGATACCAGTAACAATCATAGACCTCATTCCCATGACCTGATGGAATGGTTTGAGGCTCTTTATGTTCCTGGAGCAAGTAGGTGCCCTTAGGCTCTACTTGCATGAGACAGGACATGTGGAGATGTTACTGGTGCCCGCTCGAGCAAATTGATGATGTAGGGGAAGACAGTGGTACAGTGGTGAAAGAGTTCTATTGGAGGAAAACATTATGAAAGAGAATGGGAAAAGGAGCAGATATGACTGGGAAAACCATAAGAGAAGGGAGAGGGAATATTGGTGGAAACACTTCAAGCTGCCTGCATGTTTAAGGACAGATAGTCAGAGTTAATGAAAATACCTTGGAAAACTGGTCTTTAGGGAACCCCTCCTATTCCCGGGACCTCTGTTTGAGTTTCCTGCCATCCCCAGTCATTGGCCTGGAGTAACTCATTGGCAGACTGGTATTGGTGTAAAGGGAGAAGTGGATTTCAAGTCACAGCATAACATTTCCTGGTAAAATATGGGACTTATAATTAGGGTCTGTGGCTCACATCTTCAAGGAATCATGGTGAAACAATGACAAATTTGTTGAAAATTTGCTGCAATATGTTAATTCCTATGTATAAGGTGTAGTGCCAAACAACAAATGCCAATTTCTGACACTATTAATGCTATATTTGATGACCTAATTTCCCCAAACATTTGTCTAATATTTATGTGTTTTCTGACTTATTTCAGATTTATTGAAAAGAAAATGACAACTGCATGCCTTATAGTCTTTTCCCTTTCTATGAGAGGTGACATGCTCTTTAAGAGGTAATTAATAGTAATATTTTTTTTTGTTTCTGGGTCACACCTGGCGACGCTAAGGGGTTACTCCTGGTTCTACACTCAGGAATTACTCCTGGTGGTGCTCAGGGGACTATATGGGATGCCGGGGATCGAACCTGGGCCAGCACAGGCCGGCCACGTGCAAGGCAAACACCCTACCTGCTGGACTATCGCTCCAGCCCCAATAGTAATAAATTTGTATGATGTTTATATAACTTTGGCTATCCTGCCCCTTGAAGTGTTGCAGGTGTGGCTTCAGTGCCTGGCTGCATCAGCAGATGGTAGACAGGAGACAGGCTTGTCTATACCCAGGGCTATGCCCCATGGGCCCTGGATGGTTGATGGTCTGAAATAGAAAAAGACTGGGCCCCCTGGATGAACCCAGAGCCACGGCAGAGCCTGACAAACTACCCGTAGTGTATTCGATATTCCAAAAACTATGAACTATAATGAGACCTCATTTCAAACGAATGGAGATGTTACTGGTGCTCGCTCGAGCAAATCGATGAACAATGGGAAGACAAGTGACAAGATATATAACTTTTCTTTTATAATTCCAGATAACTTAACTGTAAGCTTCACATATTTAACTGTGATACTTGTATGAAACATTTATAGAGGGACTGGAGATATAGTACAGCAGGTGAGGTTCTTACCTTGTATGTGGCCTATGCAGATTCCATCAACATCATCCCATATGGTCCCTGAGCACTATGAGGAGTGATTCTTGGGCACAGAATCAGGGAAAAAGCCCTGTGCAAAACCATAGAAGGGGTAAGGGGTTGTTATACAATTAAATAACCCTAAAATATGTACCTGTAATATCTCAATGAGAAGGTAGCAAGTTTGGGTTCCATTAGTAACAAACTTTGTAAAGGGAAATCACATAGTAGATAAGCAATTCAATTTAGAAACCAGAAAATATTCATAACCAGAGGAATGATCTCAAATCTCAAAAATTATAGTCACATGACATATCTGAGGCATAAAATGCTAAAGTTAAGAAAAAATAGTATTATGAATAAAATTATGAATAAAATTCTGCTTACTGGGAAATTTAAATTAATGTTGAATTGAATATCACTATCACTATCTTCCCATTCATCATCGATTTGCTCGAGCGGGCACCAGTAACATTTCCATATGTCCTGTCTCATGCCAGTAGAGCCCAAGGGCATCGGCTTGCTCCAGGAACCTAAAGAGCCTCAAACCATTATATTAGGTCATGGGAATGACCTAATATAATTGTTACTGGTATTAGGCATATCAAATACAACACGGGTAGCTTGAAACCTTGCTGTGCAGGTGGCACACCTCTAAATTTAGAGGTGACTGCAAGAGTTGAATTTACTAATAATTTTTAATTCATTAACATTTTATTCTAATAATTTTAGAAAGATAAGGTCTTTGAAATATTTTAACTGCTAAAAATACCTAACCAGTTCAATTTTCTTCTTTTATTAAAAGCATAAGTAAGCCATTCTGGTTTTGGAGGTCATCCAGAGTAGCAAGTTCAGACATAGTTTAAATAAGCATTTTTATCAGGTGAGTTACTTTTGTGAGCAGAAAGGACATCAAGAGTATCTATAAAACAGAGCACAGCCTTTTAGGGAAATCCATCCATTCATGTAGGTCATCTTCTTCAGGAGAAGATTATTCAACAACAAAGAGGACTGCAAGTCTCATATCTTAAAATAGGTTAGAGGAATAAAGCTAGGAACTCCCCCAGCTCTTAAGAAAAATGAACTAGTTCCAGAGGCCCCATTCACTCTCAATGCAACAAACATCTCTGAATGCAGCAGTTATGTGTACCTAGGTCGAGAAGTCAACATGATGAACGACCTAAAACCTGAGCTGCGCAGGAGGAAGAGAGCGGCATGGAGTGCCTTCAAAGGCATCGAAGAAATAGCTAAAAGGACAAAGAACCTCCGGCTCCAGACACATCTCTTTGACTCCACCGTTATCCCTACATTAACATACGCCTCAGAGACCTGGGCCCTACGAAAGTAGGATGAGAATGCTATTCGGGTCTCCCAGAGAGGAATCGAAAGAGAATTGCTTGGAATATCACGCCTCACTCAAGTGAGAGAGGGAATCCGGAGTTCTGACCTCTGTCGCTATTCCAGAACCAGGGACGCTGTCTCATTTGCCAAGTCATCAAAAATCAGATGGGCTGCACATGTAATGCGATTTGTTGAAAACCGCGGGACTAGAGCCGTTACAGACTGAATCCCACAGGATGTCAAAGGATCACGTGGCCACCCACCTACAAGATTGTCAGACTTTCTTGTCAAGACCCTGAAGGAACGGTTTGAGGTTCTTCATATTCCTGAATCAACCAGATGCCATTGGGCTACACTGGCACGTGATAGGGTCCAATGGAAATGTTACTGGCGCCCGCTCCAGCAAATCGATGAATAATGGGATTCAAGTGATCGAGTGACTCCCCACCTCACCACTCCCCTTCACTGCCTTCACTGTCTTCCCGTTCATCATCGATTTGCTAGAGCGGGCACCAGTAACATCTCCATATGTCCTGCCTCATGCAAGTAAAGCCCAAGGGCACCTGCTTGCGCCAGGAACATAAAGAGCCTCAAACCATTCATCAGGTCATGGGAATGAGGTCTATAATTGTTACTGGTGTTTGGCATATCAAATACGACATGGGTAGCTTGCCAGGCTCTGCCGTGCGGATAGCATACACTTGTAGTCATCTCTAAATCCAGCATTTATTGATGAACCGGGCTTGATAGACTCATCTGCTGGGTGGAGTTCTAATGAGGAGGAAGTCTGGATGTGGAAAATGGAGGCCCTCATGGAGTGGGGGTCGTCTGGCTTGTTGTGAGGCTCTGCTGGGGTGGCGGGCCAGGGCTAGAACCAGTCATCCCTCCGAGGCACCTCGTGAGTGGCTGGGCATAGGGAGAGCCAGTAGAAGCTCTGCCCCATGTCTGTGAGTCTGCCCCATGTCTGTGACCCAAAAAACCAAAAAAAAAAATCGCATCAGCCGAGAGGCTAAAGGGCAGCTGAGGGGTGGGGGACCCTCTTCCCCTCAACCTGTGGGTCTCAGAGTGAGACACTAGGGGCCTGGAAGCTGAGGGAGGTAGCCCCGTCACTAACGGCCACTCTGAACCCAAGTTAAGGGAAACGGAGAGGCACTGGGGAACAGAAACTTCTGGCCTGTCCTGCCCCCTCCTCTAACGGGGTGCGTAAACAGGCCAACAAGAGAGAGGGGCGCCGAGCAGGGCCCGGAGCTGGGGGGGGTGTGGCGAGACAAGTGCGGCTCCATAGGCAAGTTGAATGACAGGGTGGATTCCAAATGATGAGAACTTCTTTATGACAAAACTCATGGTATCAAAGTCTCCATTTCAGCTACTTCCAGCTCTTGGGAGAACTGTATTTCCTCACTGGCATATATCTTTGTCATCTTCTGTGTCATTTCCTCTATAGAACCTTGAGCCGTCATGCTTTGCTTTTCATCATGCTTGAAAATCTAAATCCAAGTTCCCCTTTGACTTAACAGTTGTAGTGCTTATTCCCCTCCGACATGATTCAGGATGCCTCTTCCCTCCCTGAAGTCCAGCTAGATAAGCCTTCAGTCTACACAGCTCCATCCTCACAAGGTCACAGCGTTGTCCAATCTTTATCCCACAGGAACAAAACGAACCCCTCCTGAGAACTTATGCTGCTGCATTCTACATACCACCCTCAGGACAAATACTAACATGAATTAGTTTCATTTAATATGTCTTTTGGATGCTCATTTTTCTGACTACTTCCCTCAAAGTTAAATCTGCTACCTGAAAGAAATCCTCTTTCTCTGTCTTGCTTCCTTGTGCAGCTATGTGTGTATAGAGGGAAAACTGAGTGAGTCATGCCATCTGCTGGAAAAATGCATTGTTAACTTTAAGAGAGTTTTATCACAATATTTTTGAAATTTTGAGCAATTCTGAAGCTATAGCTGTGTGTGCCTCTTACAAAACCCAAATGCTAACAGGTATATAAAACAGAATAAAGCCATATTCATTGTGACGGTAGTGATAAAGGTGAAGATATTTACTATGTTTCTTCTTTGCAAAGTGTAAAAAAGTCAATAATTTATATTCCCTGGATATTAAAAATTGCATTATAAATTTAGAAAAATAGTTTTGCATCTTGAGATTTATCCTTACAAGTAGATTACATGTATCTAGATTTTGTGTAGTTAAACAATAAAATTAATGTTCATAAGTGTAACTCTCAAACATAATATTGTAATATAAGAATCCAAACAAATATTTTATAATTTGTATCAAGGTACCATGATTCATAATACCATGAGTAACACTTTCCATGCATACCTCTTTCCAATATTACACCCACAGATAACTTTGACCATTTATTATTCTCTTACTATGTTTCTTTGTATCCCACATATAAGACAGTTTTTTTTATTTTAATTGTTGTGGTGATGACACCTACCTACATATAGGTGAATAAAGCAAAACTCCTGGAATTCCACAAAATTATAAATCAATGATAAGTTGATTATTTTTTCAAGAAATCTTTCTCTTTTAATAGGAATGATAATATATAATTTACAATTACTCTTACTAATATATTATGTATTAAAAGTGATGAGAGAAGAATTAGTATCGTCTTTGCCGGGGGGTTGGGGGGGCTGGCAGGCAGCCTCCAACACGAATGTGTAGACCTAGATCTTGCTAGACTTTATCCCTACGGAAATAGAAGAGGGATAGACTTGGGAGAAACTCTGCCTTGTTGCTGCTGCTAAGGATGGAAAGAAATAAAGACACCGATGCAGTGGGGAGTTCTGGAGAGAAGTACTCATTTTACTGAACACAGTTTAAGCCTTTTATACAATATTAGGGGTGAAGGGGTACAAGCACAAATCACTGAGCATTTGCAAGCTCCAGGGCCATTGCAACAGATTACAATCACAGATTTAGCATTTACAAGGTAACATTTGCAAGGCAACAATCATTGATCTACAAATTCCTGTGATCAGAAGACCAGGCACATCCTGCCTCACCTAAGACATAAATCACTTGCCTACCAGTTTCCAATTGGAAAAGCTCAGATGTCCTTCATGTGGGTGTAAACTCTTGAGCATCTAGAAGCTCCACTGCCCTGAGAACAGGTCCCATCTCTGGGCCCCATCCCCCAGGGCCTTATGGTGGAAAGTGCCATTCCCTAATACTAGCTACTTAGAGCCCAACAGTCTTCAGGGTAAATATGAATAGAACTATAAGGATATAGAAGTGTATTTAGTCTTAAGGGAATATTGGCTTTATGTTAGAAAATATTATATTATAGATATGCTTAAAGCATCTGTATTAATAGTGAAAGATTATAATAAAAATATGTATCTATATAAACAATTACCTGAATAGAGTGAACAGTAATAAAAATGAAATATTAATTTATTATTAAAAATATAAAATCTCTTATCAAGCTAGGAGTAAAAAGACTTTTCTTTATCAAGTGCAGGGTAATCACAGCATCATGAGTGAATGTTGCAATTGGTGGAAAAGTTTTGAGAGCTTTGTATTTCTTTTAAAGAAGTTCCTTTACACAAGTTCCTTGCACAACTGATTTCAGTACGGGATTCCCTAAGCTCTTTCCTGTCCATGAAACTGTGTTTTTTTCTATAAATCAGAATGATAATCTAGGTGTATACAGTACCCTTGAAACCAATACATTTGAGGCAAATAATATATTGATCAGGAGGCAACACCATCATGACACCTGCAACAGAGTGAGATACCACAGACTCTTCTCCCCTAGCAATTCACAAAAAAATTCTACTTGTAAGAAATTTTTAAAAATGCTCCTTATTGCCCTCCCCTCCCCCAACTCAGTAGTATGGATCAATTTTCCCATTATTTTGCTCCGAAAGGCAACCTTTGTTGCTACCCTGCTGCCTTGAAGTCCCACATATCCACATAGGAGAGAGATTAATTTGTATTTATCCCTTTCCTTCTAACTGACTTCACTCAGAAGACAATAAAATATCCAGGAATATTACTTTAAGAAAAGACAAAATCATGCTGTTTATTGCTATGTGGATGGAACTGGAGAGTAGCAAGCTGAGCAAAGTTAGTCAGAAGCAGGAGGACAGACACAGAATTATCTCTTTCATGTGGGAAAAAAAGAAATTTAACAAGGGAATAACAAATGTTCAAATGCAACACAAACTGAGCACTGGTCTTTAGTAGAAATTTTACCACAAGGGATGGAAAATTGTGAGGGAATGAGCAGTGGAATGGTGAAAGGAAACAGACACTAGCAGAGAGCATGTTGCTGGAATGATTTATGTACAAAACACTACAAATAACAGTTTTTCAAACTAAGTTTTGCAAACTATGGTACCTACAATAAAATTTAAAAAGTAAATGAAGAATCCGGTTAGAACCTTTTGGTCACTTGAACACATTTTTGTAGAGGTTAATTCCAGCCAGGGCAATAATTTGTCTGGTGTGGATAGATAGATAGATAGATAGATAGATAGATAGATAGATAGATAGATAGATAGATAGATAGATAGATAGATAGATAGATAGATAGATAGATAGATAGATAGATAGATAGATAGATAGATAGATAGATAGATAGATAGATAGATAGATAGATAGATAGATAGATAGATAG
>JAJIBD010000545.1:0-75075 GCA_021461705.1 Cryptotis parvus
TGCAGAAATTCCCAAACAATATATCATTTTTTTTCAAATTAGTTTTAAAATGATGTGCTTATATGTATCCCATTCACTCCTAATTATCTTCCTTAAAAATAATTTATTGTAAAGACAGAAATATCGCATTAAACTTAAGCATATAGTTATATAAATATTGAAGAGCCTAACATATCTTGAATTCCAGGATCTCCAGCAAAATATAAAGATGTTAGTCAAAAGGGAAGTTAAAATATAAAGATGAAAATACACTTACTCAAATTTGCATTTATAACACTAAATAATCTGTAACTTACATATAATAATTAGGTGAACGTGATTTTTCATAGCATAAATTGTATTGGATGATTTATAATGAATAAGCTTATTTTATAACCTTTGTGACATTAGAGTAATTAAATCTCCATGTTGATTGTTCCAACATTTTATTTAAATTTTTATAAATAGTTCAATGAAAAACTTGACTAAAATTGCATTATTTGTTATATTATAATTAAACATATTGCATTTAGTTAAGCAGATTTAGTATAGCACTAACTAAAAAAAGATGCTAATCCACATTTATATGATCAATCACAAATTTCATATGATATATGTGAAGATCGTGAATATTTAATTGCTTAGTATGCGATTATTCTCATTCTCATAAATTAACAAAGCTAGCCATTTTATGACATGCCTGTATATGGGGGAAAAACTATTGTTCACTAAGCAAAGTATAATGATTTCTAGCTTTTCACTCAGTAATTGGTTAACAAAGAACACTTGTTATGACCTGAATGTCAGAATCATCATTTTAAACCATCTGTGATCTATTATGAATATTTAAATGAATGTAGGAAATGCATTGATTTCAGTTCATTTCCCTAGGTGCTTAATTTTAGAGGGGAATAAATTTTCCTGGAACTTATTTTAAATACTATCATTAGTTACTTAGCAACAAAAAACAATTCTAAGTTTCTCCTGCTTAGCAGTTTTTTAAATGGTTAGAGAATAAGTGCTCTTTGTTATCTAAATTTACTTTATAAGGTTTTACATTGTCTCATATTTTACAAAGTTAAGTGGAACTATTTTAAATTGTTCTGTTCTGAATTATATTTGGCTATAATTAATACCTGTATTTTATATATAGTCATTTTTAGGAAATGACTATATATAAGTTCACGAAGAATGAACTAGTTCCTGAGGCCCCATTCCTCTCAATGGAACAAACATCTCTGAATGCAGCAGTTATGTGTACCTAGGTTGAGAAGTCAACATGATGAATGACCTAAAACTTGAGCTGCGGAGGAAGAGAGTAGCAGTGGAATGCCTTCAAGGCATCGAAGAAATAGCTAAAAGGACAAAGAACCTCCGGCTCAGGCACATCTCTTTGACTCCACCGCTCTCCTGCATTAACGTATACGCCTCAGAGACCTGGGCCCTACTAAAGCAGGATGAGAATGCTATTCGGGTCTCCCCAGAGAGGACTCGAAAGAGCTATGATTGAATATCTTGCCTCACTCAAGTGAGAGAAGGAATCCGGAGTTCTGACCTCCGTTAAGGTACCAGAATCAGGAGACTGTCTCATTTGCCAAGGCATCGAAAATCAGATGGGCTGGAAATGTAAGGCGATTTGGAGACAACCGCTGGACTAGAACCATTACTGACTGGATCCCACGGGATGTCAAAAGATCACGTGGCCGCCCACCTACAAGATGGTCAGATTTCCTTGTAAAGACACTGAAGGAACGCTTTGAGGCTCTTCGTATTCCTGAATCAACCAGATGCCATTGGGCTGCATTGGCAAGTGATAGGGTTCAATGGAAATGTTAGCCCACTCCAGAAAATCAATGAATAACGGGATTCAAGTGATCAAGTGATCAAGTGACTATATATAAAAATAGCATAGTCCTGTATTATTCATTCGTGAAAGCATCCTACATAATATTGGGATTGTTTTTTCTAGTATAGTTTAGTTTTATATGTCTGTGCATATTGATAAGTATATTAAGTTAGTAAAATAGAAGAGTCATTTACAATTACTTAGAAATTAATTTATTATTTTATTATTATATATGTACAATAACTTATTACATTATATATAATAATGTATTATATATGAAATAATACTCTATCATGACAACAAGATGTACATACATTTTTATAGTTTAAAACTTTTAATGAAATTTCTACTTAAAGCAATTCATTTTATTGAGCAAAATATTGAACAAGAATGCTCAATTAATTTTAATGGTAATATTAGATACTTCTTATTTTATCCTTTATGTTAAAATAGGTTAGGTAGACAGACATGGGGCAGAACTGCTACTTGCTCTCCCTGTGCCCAGCCTCTCACAAGGTGCACAGGAGGGATGGCGGGTTCTAGCCCTGGCTCTCCCCACCCTAACAGAGCCTTGCAACAAGCCAGACGACCCCCACTCCATGAGGGCCTCCATTTTCCACATCCGAAATGGATTGAGGCTCTTTTATTTTCCTTGAGCAAGCAGATGCCTTGGGCTCTACTAGCATGAGACAGGACATATGGAGATGTTACTGGGGCCAGCTCGAGCAAATCGATGATGAACGGGAAGATAGTGATAGTGATAGGTTAGGTGTTGATGTAATTAACTAAGGAGCCTTTAGATATAAGTGGATTTAGTGCTTTAATTTCTGTAAATAAGTAAAACTTAAGCCAGCAGAATTGTATCTAAATTCAATAACATGAAATTATAGAATAATTAATCAAAAATTTTTGTTGCTTTACTTGTACAGCTGTTCCATATAAACTTATCTCCTACCTAAAATCAGTAGAGTTGCCTTATCTAAATTAGATTTTGAATTAGTATTAGTGTTTGATTAAATAAGTTCTGAAAATGTTGAATGTACTCATTTTATCTATGAACAGAAGTCAATATAACTAACTACAAACTAACCAAAAATAAAAGTAATCAACATCTTTCCTTGGATTTGTCAGAAATCTGAACTTGATACCTAAAGTATGAAAATGAACAGTCACATTCAAAAGAATTGCAGTTGAGAAATACTAAAGAGGGAGGGATAACAATATGAAATTCTAATCACAATACAAGAAGTGGCAAATATGCTGAGTATGTGAAAGTTGGAGTGGGAGTTGACATTAAGATGCAATTTGGGGGATTTACAGTATATGATGGCTTCTCCCTCTTAATTTTTTCTGGTTCTGCTTCCAGAAAAAAAAAGATATGTTTCTAGGATATCTAAAAAAGATCACTATTGAATCCGGAAATAAGAGGAACAGTAATCATTATGAATGGCATTCTACAAAATGCCACAGCAAGGGAATTCTGCTACAAAATATTATTCAATTTAAAATAATTTCCCCTAATTCTATCCAATAGGGGAAAATGAAATTAATCACATTGCAGTTGCACTTATTATCCCATTTCACCAAAGTTTGTGAAGGGTGAGAGCTAGGTGAAAACCAGGTTTTTGTTTGCAAATGGGGAAATGTGCCAATGAATCAGAGAGATTTCAACATAAACTGTGAGCTGCAGCCATGAAATTGAAGGGGAGTGAGCTCTGGATAGAAAATTAGTTCATAACTGGAGAAACATTGGTGAAAGTCTCAGCAATATGAACCCCCCAAAAAGTGTGTTGTTTCTTAAGACTAAATTACACCACATCCTGCATCTTCTATCAGATCGAAATACTTTAGTATTATATAGATGACAAAACTGTGACATAGACTCTCATTGAGAGGTCGGCCTAGAAATTTCTATTTATTTTGGTTTTTTACTCTAAGCCCTTTACAGTGCACACACATTAGCAGAACAATACTGTGAATTTTTCTTTCTATCTTTTTATTGTTTCCTCTCTTTAAAAATTATTGTATTTCAGAGCACACCATTTAACAAAAAATATAGGGATTCTGATACTTGTCATGCATTTACTACTCTCCCACAAAAATAGGCTCCCATTATCAAGAATCACTACATCACGATCATGATCTTCCCGTTGATCATCTATTTGCTAGAGCGAGCACCAGTAATATCTCTCCATATGTCCTGTCTCATGCCAGTAGAGCCAGGGGCATCGGCTTGCTACAGGAACATAAAGAGCCTCAAACTGTTATACTAGGTCATGGGAATGACCTAATATAATTGTTACTGGAATTTGGCATATCAAATACAACACGAAAAGCTTGCCAGGCTTGCCGAGCGGGAGGAAAACTCTTTTAAATACCTCCAAATAAAGCATTTATTGATAAACCACGTGGCCGCGAGCTGGGCTGTGATGGGCAGGTCTGCTGGGTGGAGTTCTGACGAGAGGGAAGTCCAAATGTGGGAAAATGGTGGCGCCGTGGAGTGAGGGGGTGGTCTGGCTTGTTGTGAGGCTCTGGCCGAGGAGGTGGACCAGAGCTAGAACCCGCCATGCCTCCCAACTGCCTCATGAACGGCTGTGCACAGGGAGAGCAAGGAACAGCTCTGCCCCATGTCTGAGAGTCTCTGGACTCTCACATATGGCACATAACAATGTGAAGATAACAAAGCATAACAGTTTGGGTTCATAGTGTGTATTTTATATTCTATGAGTATGGACAAAGACAACAAATATCTATTACATGATCACTTGATCACTTGACAACCCGTTAGTCATCTATTTGCTAGAGCAGGTGCCAGTAACATTTCCATTTGACCCTGTCACTTGCCAGTGTAGCCCAATGGCATCTGGTTGCTTCCAGGAATACAAAGAGCCAAAAATTGGTCGTTCAAAGTCTTGATGAAGTCTCACCATCTTGTAGGTGGGTGGCCACATAATCTCAGCCCATGGGATCCAGTCCGTAACAGCTCTAGTCCACAGGTCTACTCCAAATCACATTACATGTCCAGCCCATCTGATATTCGATGCCTTGGCAAAAGACACAGCATCCCTGATTCTGAAACATCCATGGAGGTCTGAACTCTGGATTCCTTCTCTCACTAGAGAGAGGCATGATATTCCAAGCATAGCTCTTTTGATTCTTCTTTGGGAGACCTGAATAGCGTTCTCATTGTGCTTTAGTAGGGCCCAGGTCTCTGAGGCGTATGTTAATGCAGGGAGAATTGTGGAGTCAAGGAGATGTGCCCGAGCCAGAATTTCTTCCTCCTTTTAGCTATTTCTTTGATGCTCTTGAAAATGTTCCATGCTGCTCTCTTCCTCCTGCACAGCTGAGGTTTTAGGTGGTTCATCATGTTGATTTCTCCACCTAGGTAGACATAACTGCTGCATTCAGAGATGTTTGTTCCATTGAGAGTGAATGGGACCTCTGGAACTAGTTCATTTTCATGAACATAGTTTTGTTCAGATTCAGCTGTAGACCTATCATTCGGTCAAAGTCAGTCAGCATTTGTGCCACTCACTAATGTTTGGTGTTATTAGAACGATGTCATCAGCGAAGCGGAGGTGATATTGTCGCCTACCATCTATCTTCACTCCCATTCCTTACCATTCTAATTGTCGCATGATGTTCTCGAGTGTGGCAGTGAAGTGTTTTCATGAAATGGTATCACCCTGCCGAACCCCTTTACATCAATTATCACTTCCTTGTAGAATGGTGAGATCCTGGTGGTGAATCCATAGTACAGCACACAAATGATCTTGATGTATTGGGTTTGAATGCCCTGTTTGGCTAGGACTTTGATATCTACTTCAGTCTCCATAGAACCGAGGCTTTCTTTAAATCAATACTTGAGACAGAGTGGCATCTTGAACTCTCTACGAACCTCAATGAGCTTGGTTACCGGTGGATATGGTCGATAGTGCTGAATCCTTTTTGGAAGCCAGCTTGCTTGCATTGCTTCATCTAATATTCTAACAATCCTGTTCAGGATGGAGTCAAGTGAACAGCTTGTAGATGACAGACAGCAGGCAGATGGGGTGATAGTTGCCAATGATGTGAATGTCTCCCTTTTTCAACAGTAGAACTGTCCTGCTGGTTTTCCATTGGGAGGGCAAGTTGCATTCAGACAGGTAGCATGTGAAGAGCTCAGCCTGTGTGTTTATGAGTACTGACAGCAGATTCTTCAGGTGTTCGGGCATCACTTTATCTAGGCCTGATGCTGTTCCCTATTTTACTGATGAAATGGCATGTTGGATTCACGAGGGGAGAACATTGGGAATGACATATCCAAGCTAAAGAATTTGGTATGTGGGTAGATGAATGTGGCTACCAAAGAGGTCTGAGTACAAGTCATGGATATTCTTCTCCATTGCTTTTCTAGAGATGTGAGAGATCCATCAGGATGTCAGAGAGCAGTCCTCTTGGTCTTATATTGGCGAAGGACAGGCGGGCATTCAAATGCCTTTCCCCACTTCTGCTGCATTGCTAGTATTTCTGCTCTTCTCTCTTTGAGGGCTTCCATTATCATTTCTCTGCACTGATTTGCAAGCTTGGACATTAGCCTTTGGTCACCTGAGACTCACGCCTTGCCACATTGGCCAATGAGCTCGAGAATTTTTGAGTATAGGCATTCTTTTGTGTCTTTCTCTCTCTTTACTTCTTCACACAATAATGGAGGTGCTTAATCAGGTGGTTTGTATTCTTCATTGATGTTGTCAATGGTGGTATCTTCCCATGTTGCCACAATGGTGCTTAAGATTTCCCAGTTGGTGGTCATTCTGGGAGTTCTCTTCTTAAACTTTGCAGACTTTACTCCCTATTGTGTGTAGTAGAATTTTGCACAAAGTAGACTGTGGTCCGATTCTGTTTGGAATTTTGGGACGACACCTACATATGCCAGGCAAAACTGTCGATTGAAGATTATGTGGTCAATTTCATTGTGGAACTGTCCACCAGGAGATTCCCCATGTCCAACATTTCAATTTAGCCTTCTGGACATGAGTTCCCATGAAAGGTCTTCGTGGACATGATGAACTCCAATAGTCTCTCACCCTGATCGTTCCTTTCTAGGTCATGGGTCCCAATGTGGAGTTCTTCAGCTGATATTCTCAGCCCCATAGTGGTATTAAACTGCACGACAGAGCCTGGCAAGCTACCAGTGTCATATTTGATATGCCAGATACCAGTAACAATTATAGACTTCATTCCCATGACCTGATGGAATGGTTTTGAGGCTCTTTATGTTCCTGGAGCAAGCAAGTTCCCTTGGGTTCTACTTGCATGAGACAGGTCATATGGATATGTTACTGGTGCCCGCTCGAGCAAATTGATGATGAACAGGAAGACAGTGATACACTGATAGTGGTATTAAAATCACCAACTATGATCTTGTAGAAGGTGTAACCTTTTTTTATAGAACTCCTCCAGTTCTATGTAGAATTTCTCAATTTCTTCTTCCTTGTATGTGGATAATGGTGCGTAGACAATGAAGATAGAAACTGCAGGCAGTGGGCCACATCTCTTCAAGTGTAATCGTCCGATCCAGTTTGTTAAGCATTCAAATGAATCAATGTCCGAGGCCATTTTTGTGTTGACAAGGACACCAACGCCCCGATGCCTTTTTCATTGTATGTTCCGAGGAAGAATTCTTTTCTGGTGTTAAAAACAGCGTGATTCAATTGACTTCTCATCTCGGTCAGACCAATGATCTCTTGTGTTTGCACCCATCGGGTCCTCAATATATACTACCAATGCCAGCATACGTGCATTGAAAATACAGACAATCATTTTAGTCCTTCTCATTTTGGCAGCCTTGTTTGCCCCTGAAATTTTATCAAGCACTCATGTTCATTCTTATTAGTTTTGTCATATAAATACGGCAGCACTAAATATCCATCATTCCTCCTAATACCTAGAGTAGTTCACAGCTATCATAAATGTTTCTACTCACATATACCTAGATTGTCTACATTCCAAGATAGAACAATTTAAGGACATCATATAATTTTTTAACAGAATGCCACTTTTGTAATATGCAGCTTTTAAAGATTGACTTCTTTCACATAGTAATACACATCTGAGACTTCTCCAAATCTTTTCATTACTTTATTGTATATTTTTATTTATATCAAAATAAACTGCAAATTAATGATTCACTAAAGTTTATTTATCCTCTTACATATGGAGGAAATCTTTCATTACTTCTATGTTTGCACAGTTATGAATATAGTTTCTCTCCAGAACCTTATCTTGAAATTCCTGATCTTGTATGAGTAGAAGCCTGTACAAATATTCATGTTCACATTTTGTAAGTATATGTTTTTCACTCCCTCAGATAAATAGCAAGAATAAACATTGTTATATCGATTGCTAATGTTATATTAATATTTTAGAGTCTGCTAGAACTTCACAGTTTTTTACCCATTTGTATTCTTATTGATGATGAATAAGATTTCTTGTCTTCTACAGTTTCACAGGAATTATTATTTGGACAATTTTTGTAGGTGTGTAGTGTTTCTTACTGTTTTTATTTTCATTTCATTGTTAATATAAAATATATTTTTAGGGTAGCTAGAAGTTTTATAGTTGATACCTCTATTTTATACAGAAATGACAATTTCATTTTCAAATGAAATAAATTTTATAGCTCTATTCTGTATAATTTTTAATTCTAGACTTATTTAGGAGTTATGGCTTCCATATGTAGTTGAAAATATATTGAAATATATTGTCGCTAGATAAGTTATTATGTTGTAATCTTATCTTAGTAGGAAATTAATTTCCTTATAGTGTTTGTTATTCAAATAATTTAAGCTTAATGAAATGAATTAAGAAGCATTACTATATTGTTATGCTATTTTCTGTTTCCATGATTTTTATGATATCTATGGCTGTTTACCATTTCATACTCACCTAGGACTGAATGTGCTCTATTTTTATAGTTTCCTAAATTGAAACTTCTGTTTGCAAATTTAAATCTTTCTTATTTTCAATCATGTATCTAATACTACCCATTTTTCTTTTAAGCTCTGAGGACTTTACTTGGGAGAGGTTGTTAATGTAATCATTTGTTAGGGAGACTTTCTGTAGTGCTTGCTGTTCACCAGGACCACTTCAGGTAGGCTTGGGAATGGGCACTAGGAATTAAAGCCAAGGCACTGCATGCACAAGCTGATGTGTTTTACTGTGAAAGCTGGATCCTTGTTATTTTGTTGCATCCTGTTCATGTTAATAAATTGTTTTCATTTTCATTTGATACAGATATATTTGTGAGATATAATCTCTTTGTGTTATTTATAAATATATTCTACAAGTGCATTTAGGGTGTGGGTCTAGTTACCTTTTATATAATTGATTCTAGTTTAACAATATTTTGGTTGGGAGCAGACACCAAATAATTTTTATTCTATTGAATGAGCTAAATGTATTTCATGGCCCAGAACACAGTCTGTTTTGGATTATCCCCTTATTAGCTTTAGGAATGAGTGCTCTTATTGGATGGGATTGTCTCTAAGAGATACATGTATCTGGTTAATTAACTTAATCACTTGATCACTTGGCATCCTGTTATTCATCTATTTGCTAAAGCGGGCACCAGTAACATTTCCATTTGACCCTATCACATACCAGTGTAGCCCAATGGTATCTGATTGCTTCAGGAATATGAAAAGCCCCAAATCGTTCTTTCAGGGTCTCGCTTGGTGCTCAGGAGCAAACCCTGGCTTCCTGAACGCAAAGAATCCGCCCATCTGAAAGCATTCTTCGGATCCAAACAACCCTGTATAGACTCTATTCAGGCACTATCTCCAGGTCCTTCCCCTTCAGGGCATCTCTTTTCAGATCCTCTATCAGGACCTCTCTTTTCAGAACCTCTGTCTCAAGTCCTCTTTCTTCAGGGACATCTATGTTAAGGTCCATTCTTAAGACCTCTTTTCGGGACCTCTCTTCTCAGGTCCTCTCTCTTCAGGGTTTCTCTCTCTTCTCTCACTTCATCTATTTCTGTCTGACTCTGTTTCTTTATCTTATTTGTTTCTCTATCTCTGCTTCTTTATCTCTACAGCTCCTTATGCATCTATCACAGCTGTATTGTATGTTCCTTATCAAAGAGGTTATAGAGTTCATTATCAGTACCTGGATCATCTGAGTTAATGTCTCTCACTAAGCCTGGTAGGTTTCTATGTTGATTTTCCATTTGACTTTTTGTCATTTGGATTCTTACATTCATCATTGATTTTGTGTTTTGGTGTAAAGTTCTCTGGAATAGGGTGTCGCGAGTGCTCAGATAGGGTATTCTTAATAAAGATCCAATCTCAGATAGTATGGCTTTATTAATTTCTTGATCACTTGATCACTTGACATCCCATTATTCATCAATTTGCTCGAGCAGTCGCCAGTAACATTTTCATTTGACCCTATCATGTGCCAGAGTAGTTCAATGGCATCTGGTTGCTTCAGGAACACGAAGAGCCTCAAACTGTTCATTTAGGCTATTGACAAAGAAGTCTGACTATCTTGCATGTGGCTGGCCACATAATCTTTTTGACATCCCGTGGAATCCAGTCGGTAATGGCTCTCATCCAGCGGTCATCTCCAAATCACATTAAATGCCCAGCCCATCTGATTTTCGATGCCTTGGCAAACTAGACAGCATCACTGACTCTGGAACAGCGATGGAGGTTGGAACTCCGGATTCCTTCTTTCACTTGAGTGAGGCGTGATATTCCAAGCACAGCTCTTTCAATTCCTATCTGGGAGACCTGAATAGCATTCTCATCCTGCTTTCCTAGAGCCCAGGTCTCTGAGGCATATGTTAATGCAGGTAGAACAGTGGAGTCGAAGTGATGTGCCCAGAGCTGGTGGTTCTTTGTCTTTTTTTGCTATTTCTTTGATGCTCTTGAAGGCATTTCACACTGCTCTCTTCCTCCTGCACAGTTCAGGTTTTAGGTTGCTAATCATGTTGACTTCTTGACCTAGGTACACATAACAGTTGCATTCAGAGATGTTTGTTCCATTGAGAGTGAATGGGACCTCTGGAACTAGTTCATTTTTCATGAACATAGTTTTGATCAGATACAGCTGTAGACCTATATTTCCACATTCTCGGTAAAAGTCAGCCAGCATTTGTGCCACTTGAATAATGTTTGGTGCTATTAGAACGATGTCATCAGCGAAGTGGAAGTGGTGTAGTTGCTGACCATCTATCTTCACTCCCATTCTTTCCCATTCTAGTTGTTGCATGATGTTCTCGAGGGTGACACTGGAAAGTTTTGATGAAATGGTATCAACCTGCCGAACCCCTCTTTTGACATCGATGATCACTTCTTTGTAGAATGGTAAGATCCTGGTGGTGAATCTGTAATACAGATCACAAAGAATCTTGATGTATTGGGTTTGAAAGCCCTGTTTGGCTAGGGCTTTGATGACCACTTCAGTCTCAACAGAATCAAAGGCTTTCTTTAAATCAATGAATGTGAGACAGAGTGGCATCTTGAACTCATTACAAACCTCAATGAGCTTGGTTACTGTGTGGATATGGTTGATTGTGCTGAATCCATTTCAGAAGCCAGCTTGCTTGCATGGTTGTCCTTCATCTAATGTTCTGCCAATCCTGTTCATGATGACTCAAGTGAACAGCCTGTAGATGACAGACAATAGGTAGATGGGGCGATAGTTGCCAATGTTGTGGATGTCTCCCTTCTTGAACAGTAGAACTGTCCTGCTGGTTTTCCACTGGGAGGGCACCTTGCATTCAGACAGGTAGCATGTGAAGAACTGAGCCAGTGTATTGATGATTACTGAAGGTAGATTCTTCTGGTGTTCGCATCTGACTTTGTCTGGGCCTTTTCAATGCTTTATTCAAATCCATCAATCACAAAGGCAGTTCAAGCTCAAGGGCTCAATCAATAGGGAGTTCAAGCAGTAATGCTAACACTATTCAAACTGCTAATGAAGAGTGTTCTTCTTAAAGTTCATACCCTTAATCACACATCCTACTTAACTTCACCCTAAAATTATTGCTTCATCATCACACACCCTAGTTTATTATGGCTTGAGACCTACCAGAGTCAATGACATTTATGGGTCTGCAGCATCTGTTACTTGCAAACAAGCTGGATCTTACAAGACTCTTGACACTCTGGGGTCAGCGCTTGATGGTTCTGCTCAAATAAAGTCTGATTTGGGGTGTGGGCCCTATGCCCCTCATCATTTGCTCTCAGAATCGTGAACTGGGTATGCCACACACTTAATCCAAGAGCCTGACACTTTGGAAGTGGGGACTGAGTTAGCCCACTGGGATCTTGTTGTTATAAAACCAGAGAGGTCGGGTGAGTCTTCAGATGAGGTTGCAAGCAAGAGATCACTGTATCACTGTCTTCCCGTTCATCATCGATTTGCTAGAGCGGGTCCCAGTAACATCTCCATATGTCCTGTCTCATGCTAGTAGAGCCCAAGGGCATCTGCTTGCTCCAGGAACATAAAGAGCCTCAATCCATTCGGAATGAGGTCTATAATTGTTACTGGTATTTGGCATATCAAATACAATACGGGTAGCTTGCCAGGCTCTGCCGTGCAGGTAGCATACTCTTGTAGTCATCTCTAAGTGCAGCATTTATTGATGAACCACGTGGCCGCAAGCGGCCGCACGAGCTGGGCTGTGATAGGCTGGTCTGCTGGGTGGAGTTCTGAGGAGAGAGAAGTCTGGATGGAAAATGGAGGCTCTCATGGAGTGGGGGGTCGTCTGGCTTGTTGCAAGGCTCTGCTGGGGTGGTGGGCCAGGGCTAGAACCCACCATCCCTGCTGGGCACCTCGTGAGTGACTGGGCACAGGGAGAGCCAGTAGCAGCTCTGCCCCATGTCTGTGAGTCTCTGGACCGGCATGCCTGAGCCGGATTTAAAAAAGACTGTTGTTGGGCGGAGCGATAGCCCAGCAGGTAGGGCATTTGCCTTGCACACGGCCGCCCATGCCGGCATGGGTTTGATCCCTGGCATCTCATATGGTCCCCCGAGCACTGCCAGGAGTGATTCCTGAGTGCAGGGCCAGGAGTAACCGCAAGCAAGAGATATTCCAGGGAATCCATTCCTCGCTGACTGGGTAGGCTGGTACCTGTGAGTCTGACCCTCTGAAAAAATATAAGCACACTTCTCCTTTGCTAGCTACCCATTATCACTAATTATACATTTTTATAGCATAGCACCTCAAGTTCTCCTCTGCCTGCTTATCGCTTGTTTAGTCTGAATGCTACACATTAACCTTCCTCTGTAGGCCTGTATCCAGGAATGTGCAGGTGGTGGGCTACATGAAAATTTACATGCACGGTGGTCTGTACTCCTGTCTTGCGACCACCAAGCAGCAAAAAGTCATGGTTATCCCCGCTAAATTTCATTCTGATAGTGATGTCTCATCTCTATGCCTCTAACCTATAGAGATCTCACACAACAGGATCTGATTGCTCCATTGGACTCAAGGCTGATCTCGAGTCTTTTTATACCTTAGCTATGCTTTTGCTAAGTAATAATTACACCAGCCATATATGTTCGTATTAACTAAGGATTTACAATTCACCTATACCCTAACTTTACTTTTGCTAAGTCATAATAACATCAGCAATATATTCATATAAATTAAGGTCTTACAATTTGTCAAATCTATTAAATCAATCTGGGAATTTCATATGGGGGTTTCCACACCTTTTTAATGTCTTAGTACTTTTAAGACTAATGTTTTTGATGTTTTTAAAAATATTTTAAATGCATTTTAAAATAGCTTAAGCACATTAAAATAGTCCATCTACTTTATATCTTAAAGTCTAGGTTCACAGGTCATCAGGAGACTTGTAAGTTATCAGTCACCTTCTGGTGCTCTGCTCCTCTCATTTGGGTGTTTTCGAAGCTGGATCTTCTCCTGAAAAATTTTAGGGAAGGAAAAGAGAAAGAGAGAGAAAGGGAAAGAAATAAAGAACCTGCCATGGAGGAGGGCTGGGGGAGGGGTAGGGAACCGGGGACGTTGGTGGTGGGAGATGGGCACTGGTGGAGGGACGGGTGCTGAAACACTGTATGACCAAAACCCAAACATGAACTTTTTAATTGTATATCTTTTTTATTTGTATATCTCACGGTGGTATAATAAAATACTTAAAAAAAAAATAAGACTGTCAACTCTTGCCGGCTGAGCTCTTTTGATTCAATCTAGTAAAATCTCATGCTTCAAGAGATTGTCTCATGAAATATTAAATTGAACTATGAGTAAAAAAAAATTATCAGTCTAGCATTCTGGTACCCTGCTCCCTTGTCTAGGCATGTTTGAAGTGGTGTCTGGTTGCCTCTCTCAGAAGCTGGCCTTCTCCTGGGCCTGGGAGGTTTCTGTGTGTGTGTCTGTGTGTGTCTGTGTGTGTATGTGTTTGTGGCCTGTCTGTGTATAGTATATGCCCTGTTCCATATCTCCTACTGTCCGGGAGCTGCTGGGGTCCCCAATAGTACCAGAACAGAAGTTTTCTTCTACCTCCGAGGCCTCTGGGGAATGGATGAAAACTCACAAGTCCGCACAGTTCCAAAAAGACTTTTAATAATACAAAAGCTCTACCACCACAATCCAATATAATGAAAGAACACTAGCTCTGGTCAGAACTTAGACCATAAAAGAGAGCTCAAGTCTCCCACCAAAGAAAGAGGAGTTCTACCCAAAAGAAGGTGAAAAGGAGAAGGGGCCTCAAGTCAGTACCCGTATATACAACAAAGTAATCCTATCTCTTGACAGGGAGTGTCCTGTCTGTAACAAAGAACCCTAAATAGCTTGTAGAAGGGTGGTGCCACACCTATTATAGATATAAACAAAGAATTACTCCAAGGACTAATCCCATCTTCAGAGATGATCTCTTATGTGAAACACTGGAGGGAGGGCTGATATAAAGTAATACATCTTAATTTCATGGGCTTCATGTAATCTAGATGCTACCCACAATGTCTTATTTATTATCTGCACCAGGGTGATTCTGAATATCTTGTTCTCTGTAAACTGAAAGGGTCACACTTGCCTGCATGAGGGCAAAATAGTATGATCCTTCCTATAATCTTAAAGATAG
Source organism: Cryptotis parvus (assembly GCA_021461705.1). NCBI lineage: Eukaryota > Metazoa > Chordata > Mammalia > Eulipotyphla > Soricidae > Cryptotis > Cryptotis parvus. The sequence continues at coordinate 14,919 of JAJIBD010000545.1, forward strand.
TCTCAACGCAGCCAGGGTGGCAGTATCCTGGTAAATTCTAACTGCCCAGGCTGGGTGCAGTGGGTATAAAGAGGAGCTGTGCCCAATCTAGAAGACATAGAAGTCTTAGTAGATGTATAATAAATCAGAAGTTATTCAGAGTCAAGGTGACTTCTGTAACTGCCACACCCCCTATCAGTGTTTACATAGAGGAGAGATCTCATTAGAATTAACCTTGGCTTAGAACATGCAATAGATTAAGCTGAGTGGGTAAAACAGCAAAGCTCTGAAGCTAGCTAAATCTGTCATCCAACATCCTATGTTTCTCCTCTCTACATAGGGGCTTATGACTATTGACCTAATGTGGTTTGGCTATGTAGACAGGCTGCCCTAGTGAGAGCTGTGCATGAGAGGCTAATTGTGGTTCTTATGGGGTATGGAGAGGGAGACTAACTTGCACTGAGAAAGCAACTCTGACCCATCAATTCGTTGCTGTTTGTTTCCCTAGTTTGGAGTTGCCTCTAGCTCTGGTTTCCAATTTATAAACTTCCTCATGGCTCTGTTTGGGTCCCAGTTCAGCCAGCACACATTCACCACATGGGAAGCCACTCACATGGTCCTCTTTGAGTGGGACCTCTTCCTTTACTTTTTGAAGGATAACAAATCAGTCTGGTGCAAAGTTAGCAGAGATTTTATCTTTGTACCTTTTATTTTTTGCAGTGCAATAGATTAACCTTACATCCTTTCTATGTTCTTTGCTCGTGAAACATAAATATTAATGGCCATTTTGGGAAGCACTGAGTTGGAGAATAATGATCTAATTTGGTTTCTTTTTTAATTTAATATTTGTTAATTTCCTGTGATTATATTTGATATGCCAAATACCAGTAACAAGCAGTAACAAGCAGTAACAAGCAGTACCAGTACCAGTAACAAGCAGTAACAAGCAGATGCCCTTGGGCTCTACTTGCATGAGACAGGGCATATGGAGATGTTACTGGTGCCCGCTAGAGCAAACCGATGATTAATGGGAAGACAGTGATACAGTGATACAGTGATGCTATAATGTACAGGAAAGAAAGAAACTTAGTATGTAGAATTTAGAGTAAAGCAAGCATTTGAAAATACAAAGATTTCATCAGAATTTAATATAATGAACAAATTGTCTGAGATCATATATTATACCTACATAAATATCATTTTTAAGATTTCTGCTTTGGAAGGTATACTATTTTTGAGATTTTTATTATCAAGATAATGAGACTAACTTTTCATCGTAACTCTATAAGATTCAAAACAGAGGCATTAAACACATACTGACCAAATTTCATGACAAATTATCCTAAATTGTACGTAAAAGGAATATAGTGTTATGTGAATATAGTGTTATGTGGAAGCACAACTAAATAAATAACATAGCATAAATAAATAATAGAACACTACATTCCTTTTTAGAAAAATTTAGGATAGTAAATGTATATGTATATATATACATATGTTCTTTCTGATTTTATATATATACCCACTATATATATTTCATTTAAATTATGTTTACTTAAGTTGATCTTCTGATATATATGTATATATATAGATATATATATACATATATATGTATATATATAGATATATACATATATACATGTATCTATATAGATATATATGTATATATCTATATCTATATATCTATATATATAGATATATATATTTAAATCATGTTTACTTAAGTTGATATATATCAGATCAACTTAAGTAAACATGATTTAAATAAATTACTTTTTGTTGATATAAGAACAAAAATACATGAATTATTTTTGTTGGCATAAGAAAACATAGAGAGGGGGCAGATGAAAACACCGAATCCTCAGAAAGGAAGTTTGTATATTTTTCCCTTAGTTCCTTTATCTGTAATTATTTACAAAATAAAACTTGTTTGTAATAGTTAACAGTTTAATGCAAGAGTGAGATTGGTGGCTAAACAATAATGAACAATCTTTAACAATTGAGAGATATAAAATCAGTAAAAGATAAAAAAATGAAACAATTACAAGAGCCATCAGTTGAAATATTAAATGATTATGAATCATCCAGGATAATGAAGACAAAGAGAGCCGATTACTGTAAAAATAATGGACTGCATTCTATTCATGGTGCTCTTAAATCAGCCAGTTTGTTAATTTCTGTGAGGAAAGGAGAGTATTTTATGATGAGCTTCCCACAATATTAAGCGTAAGATAAAGACTTGTTTCCAAATATTGTCTTCATGAAAATAATAAGAAAGAATAAAAAAGAAAAGGTTAGCTTAAATTTCCATTTTCAAGGTTTATTTTTTGACATGGTCTTGGTACCTCTATCACCTTCTGTTTTTTGTTTCATTCTTTCCCCCCCAACTATATTATTCCAGGTGTCCTTTACTATACTTTCTCTGAAGATAAAATTGACTTAAGCATTTGTGTCTACTTCTCAAACAGTGAGGCTTAATCATCGTATTTGAGCATAAAATTAATTAAATAGAATAAAATGTTTGAAAATGGATTTAAATGTACAATAATACAATATATGTATGTGTTTCATGTGTCATGTCAAGTGGAGATATATATTTATTTTTCAAGAAAAATTAACACAGCCCACATTTTATTCTAGGAGATATTAAACTTTATCAAAAGTATAATTTCCTAACCTGAATATTGTATGAGTTCACCTTGTTGAATATTGCCCTACTTCACAAGTAGATATGAGCTTCACTTATATCTGTGTATTTGAGATATATTTCCTCTATTGACTAGGTGGAGTCAAGTGCATCATGCCATTTTTGACACTGGAGAAGAATTCCTTCTAGGAACAAGCCGACGAAAGAGAAGTCGGTAATGTCGGTGTCCTTCTCAATACAAACCTGGCCATAAACAGTGATTTATTTGAATGCCTAACAAACCAGATGGGGCGATTACACTTGAAGAGATGTGGCACACTGCCAGTAATTTCTATTTTCATTGTTTACGCACAAACATCCACATACAAGGAAGAAAAATTGAGAAATTCTACATGGAACTGGAGGAGTTCTGTAAAAAAGATTACACCTTCTACAAGATCATAGTGATTTAATGTAAAGATAGGACAGAGAAGATCAGCTGAAACTCCACATTGGGACCCTTGGCCTAGAATGGAACAAACAGGGTGAGAGACTATTGGAGTTCATCATGTCCACGAAGACCTGTCATGGGAACTCATGTCCAGAAGGCTAAATCGAAACGTTGGACATGGGAATCCTTTGGTGGACAATTCCACAATGAAATTGACCACATCATCTTGAATCAAAGGTTTTGCCTGACCAATGTCTCTGTCATGCCAAAATTCCAAACATGATAGGACCACCGTCTCCTTCATGCAAAATACTACTTTACGCAACAGGGAAAAGGGCTGCAAAGTTTAAGAAGAGAATTCCCAGAATGACCACCAATAGGGAACTCTTTGGCACCATTTCAGCAACATGGGAAGATACCATCATGGACAACATCGATGAAGAATACAAGCTACTGGTTCAGCACCTCCATTATTGTGCGAAGAATGCCGAGGAAAAAAAGACACAAAAGAACGCCTGTCTTCAAAAATTCTAGACCTCATTCACCAACGGGGCAAGGCGCGAAACTCTGGGGACCAAATGCTAATGTTCAAGCTTGCAAAACAGTGCAGAGAAGCGATAAAAAAGACCTTAAAGAGAGAAGAGCAGAAATACGGGAAGATGCAGCAGAAGCCAGGAAAAGCACTGGCAACACCATCTGACCTTGGCCTACTATAAGACCAAGATGACTGCCCTCCGACGTCCTGATGGAACTATCACATCTTCAGAAAGGCAATGGACAAGATTATACATGACTTCTACTCAGATCTCTTTGATAGCAATGTCCACCTGCCCACATACCAAATTCCTTGGGATGGAAATGTTATTCACAACGTTCTCCCTTCTGAAATCTGACATGCCATTTTGTCGGTAAAGAAAAGAACAGCACCAGGCCCAGACTAAGTCAGACCTGAACACCTGAAGAATCTGCCACAGGTACTCATCAATACACTGGCTCAGCTCTTCATGCACTACCTGTCTGAATGCAAGGTGCCCTCCCATTGGAAAACAAGCAAGACAGTTATACTGTTAAAGAAGGGAGACATTCACGACATTGGCAACTATCGCCCCATCTGCCTCTTGTCCGTCATCTGCAAGCTGTTCACTTGAGTCATCCTGTACAGGATTGGCAGAACATTAGATGAAGGGCAACCATGCGAGCAAGCTGGCTTCCAACAAGGATTCAGCACAATCGACCATATCCCACACGGTAATCAAGCTCATTGAGGTTCGTAGAGAGTTCAAGATGCCACTCTGTCTCAATTCATTGATTTAAATAAAGCATTTATTCTGTTGAGACTGATGCAGTTATCAAAGGCCTAGCCAAACAGGGCGTTCAAACCCAATACATCAAGAACCTTCATGAGCTCTATTACGAATTTAACATCAGGATCTGACCGTTCTACAAGGAAGTGATCATTGATGTCAAAAGAGGGGTTCGACAGGGTGATACCATTTCACCAAAACTCTTCCGCGCCACACTCGAGAAAATTATGTGACAATTAGAATGGGAAGGAATGGGAGTGAAGATAGACATTCAGCAACTACATCACCTCCACTTCGCTTATGACATCATCCTAATAACACCAAACATTAGCCAAGTGACACAAATGCTGGCTGACTTTGACTGAGAATGTGGAAAGATAGGTCTACAGTTGAATCTTAGCAAAACTATGTCCATGAAAAATGAACTAGTTCCAGAGGTCCCATTCACTCTCAATGGAACAAACATCTCTGAATGCAGCAGTTATATGTACCTAGGTCGAGAAGACAACATGATGAACGATCTAAAACCTGAGCTTCACAGGAGGAAGAGAGGGACATGGAAAACATTCAAAAGTATCAAAGAAATAGCAAATAAGACAAAGAACCTCTGGCTCGAGGCACATCTCTTCGACTCCACTGTTCTCCCTGCAGTAACATACACCTCAGAGACCTGGCCCTATGAAAATAGGATAAAATTATCTCTTATGTAAAACACTGGAGAGAGAGGGGCTGGAATCTTAATTTCATGGACTTCATATAATATAGATGGTACCCACAAGGCCCTTCTTATTATTGTCTGCACCAGGGTGATTCTGACTATCTTGTTCTCCATATAGTGAAAGGGTCATATTCACCTGCATGAGGGCTAACTAGTATGATCCTTCCTATAATTTAAGATTATTATAATATCTTATTATAATTTAAGATTAATTTAAGTCTCAACATAGCCAGGGTGGTAATCTCCTGGTAAATTCTGTCCCACACTGGGTGCAGTGGGTATAAAGAGGAGCTCTGCCCAATCTAGAACATAGAAGTCTTACTAGATGAATAATAAGTCAGAAGTTACTCAGAGGTAGGTGACTTCTGTATCTACCACACCCTCTAGCAGTGTTTACATAGAGAGATCTCATTAGAATGAACCTTGGCTTAAGAACATGTAATAGATTAAGCTGTGAGTGGGTAAAACAGCAAAGCTCCCAGACTAGCTAAACCAGTCATCCATAAGTTGGCCACGTGATCTTTTGACATCCCTTGGAATCCAGTCAGTAACGCTCTAGTCCAGTGGTTGTCTCCAAATTGTATTACATGTTCAGCCATCTTATTTTCGACTCCTTAGCAAATGAGACAGAGTTTCTGACTCTGGATCGCCGACAGAGGTCAGAAATCCAGATCCTTCTCTCACTTGAGTGAGGCATGATATTCCAAGCATAGCTCTTTCGATTCCTCTTTGGGACACCCAAATAGCCTTCTCATCCTGCTTTCATAGGGCTTGGGTCCCTGAGGTGTATGCTAATGCAGGGAGAATGGTGGAGTCGAAGAGATGTGCCTGGAGACAGTGGTTTTTGTCCTTTTAGCTATTTTTGATGCCTTTGAAGGCGTTCCATGTCACTCTCTTCTTCCAACGCAGTTCATGTTTTAGATTGATCATCATGTTGAGTTCTTAACCTAGGTACACATAACTGCTGCATTCAGAGATGTTTGTTCTGTTGAGAGTGAATGGGGCCTCTGGAACAAGTCCATTTTTCACGAACTTTGTGTTTTTGAAATTCAGTTGTAGACCTATCTTTCTATATTCTCAGCATTGTGTCAGCCATCATTGTGTCACTTGTCTAATGTTTGGTGTTATTAGAACAATGTCATCAGCAAAGCTGGGGTGGTGTAGTTGTCGACCCTCTATCTTCACTCCCATTCCTTCTCATTGTTATTGTCGCATAGTGTTCTCAAGTGTGGCGCTGAAGAGTTTTCATGAAAGAGTATCACCCTGCTGAACCCCTCTTTTGACATTGATTATCACTTCCTTGTAGAACGGTGAGGTCCTGGTGTTGAATTGATAATATAGTTCACAAAAGATCTTGATGTATTGGTTTTGAACACCCTGTTTGACTAGGGCTTCGATGACCACTTTGGTCTCAAGAGAATCAAAGGCTTTCCTTAAATCAGTGAACATGAGTATATTATGAATGAATGAAGTGGTATGAATGAAGGTGGTATGAATAAAGGTAGTATAATAATTTTTTTTTTAAAAATTAAGATTTTCCTATTTAACTGTCTTCTTTTACTCCTCACTCTACCTCACTGCAGGAACTTCTCTCCAAGGAGCTCTCTCCCTCTCCAGGCAGGTTCTCCAGAAGACTCCTCTCTTCATAGCCTCTCTTTCACAGCTTCTTTCTTCAGGCCATCTCTTTTAAGGTCCTCTACCAGGACCTCTCCTCTCAGGTCCTCTCTTTTCAGGACTTCCCCCTTCAAGGCCTCTTGTTCTTTCTCTTCTCTCTTTGTCTATATCTGTCTTTCTTTTCATTTCTTTATCTGTTTCTCTGTTCTCATCTCTACTTCTGTTTCTTAGTTTCCCTATCTCTATTTGCATCTCTATTGCATTTCCCTATCTCTATTTCTCTGTTTCACTGTTTCTCTTAATCTATTTTTTCTCTCTCTCTATTTTCTATTTCTGTCTCTATTTCTATTTCTGTTTCTCTGTCTGTAAGTCTTTTCTTCTTTAGGTCCAATCTTTTCAGGCCCTTTCTCTTACAGGCTGGCCTTCTGAGTCCTGGTCTTGACCCTGTAGCCCTGTGGCCCTGTAACTCAATGGCCCTGTACTGGCCCTCCAGCTAGAGAACAGAAATGGCCTCTCCCCTTCTGGTGCTGGCCCACTGATCCAGGAACCAACGGCCCCATGGCCCTGGTGCTTGTCTTCCAGCCTAGGCACCAGGAGGCGACTCTCAAGATACTACCCATGGTCCTTATTTATAGCCACAGGGACCAAGTTCAGAATCCTGGCCTTCTAAACTGTCTCAACTGTTAACTGCAGGGAGTTATCCTACAAGCATGATATTCTCCCTGTCCATTTATTTATAGGAAACTTTCATTAATTTGTTTTTCCTTACATTGTGTAGATGAACCATAGGTTTTTTTATCCAGTGTCTGTTCTCAGGCACACAGGTTGTTTCCATATTTTGGCTATTGTGATTAGTGCTGCAATGAACAAGAAGTACAATGTATATACCTCAGAATTTTGGGTTTAAACTCAGATACTTATTGGAACACATGCCTTTAGGAGTCCACAACAGTGATTCTCTAAAGTCTTCTCTAGGAAGAACCACAAAGACCCTTCCTCTGAAAAAGAGGTCCCTGACTTCTGCAAAAAAAGGTGCAAAAAAAAGTTCTTGATCGCCAAAACTCCCACATTGAGAGTCAACTTGTATGTCTCTCAATCTTCATCTTAAGTGGTGTGCATGAATTGTCCCCATTTTTATTGCAAATTGAATTGTATGTTTGTGATTGTACTAGTAGTAAGCTCCCTCAACTATAATCAATGTAAATTATTTCTCAATTATATGAGTAATAAAGCAAAACCTTTCATATAAATGTGAAAGCTAGTATTATTGACATGCAAATCTCACATTGGGCATTTCATAGAATTACTTTAGTAGGTGGATAAGTGATACAAATAACAGAGATTGCAAAGGGTTCAGTGGGAGCATATGTGAAAATTTTATCAACATCTATATAATGCAAGAAATATTAATTATCATTTAATCTGAGTCTATTTTCATTCAATGTGTATTGTGAGAGCTAAATAGCAACTCTTTTTAAAAAGAAAACAGTCCAGTAAGCTAAAACAAGTTTATATTTAATTACACAAAATGTTCATTAATACATAAAAATAATAGCTTTGATAATAGAAATAGAACATAAAATTAATATAAAATATTAAAAATATGACTAAACTAATGAATTAGATAAATATTTTAAGTGTGAATAATATAAAAGCATAAAGGACAACAATTTTGTCAGCATGGCTTCAAAATTAAGTACAAGGACCAAATTAAGTTTTCTTCCAGAACAATTCAATAAATGTAAAATTTCAAAGATAAAGGATGATCAAGAAATAGATCCCAATATAACGCTATATATAGATACATAAAATTTATATTAAAACATACCTGATTTGAATGAGAGATATGATACAAAGTCACATCAAATACTGATAGAAAGGTCAATTCTACAGAAAGTTATAAATATCATAATCTAACAACAGACTCAATATACGTTAAGCGAGACTTGCATAACTAAGAGAATAACTACATGAATCCATTATTATCTTCAAATAGATTTTTAAAAGATATAAATACTCTTCTGTCATTGCTAGAAAAATATATGTCTACCAATAAGAATACAGTACTCTTGATCAGAATATTTATAAAGTTTATGTAATTGACATTAATAGTCAATTACATCCTTCAAAGTATTGTATTCACATGGGTTACAGTAGAAGAAATATTTGAATTTTATTTAGTCCAATAGTTTTTCAAATAAAATATCAGTTTGTGGCAGTGGGTGAAAAATCCTTAGTTGTCTCTCCCTCTTTAGTCCCCAAAAATCAAGTCATATGACTCCTACTAAAGACTAGCTGTCAAGATCTATCATAGTCTTATCACATATATTTGGCAATAATATTCACATGTTCCTTTTCCTCTCTTCCCGGAGGAAGAGAGCAGCATGGAACACTTTCAAGAGCATCAAAGAGGATGAAGAGAGTGACAGGAATGTTTTCAAGAGCATCGAAGAAATAGCTAAAAGGAGAAAGAATCTCTGGCTCCAGGCACATCTCTTTGACTCCACCGTTCTCCCTGCATTAACGTATGCCTCAGTGACCTGGGCCCTACAAAAGCAGGATGAGAATGCTATTTGGGTCTCCCAAAGAGGAATCAAAAGAGCTATGATTGGAATATCATGCCTCTCTCAAGTGAGAGGAGTCTGGAGTTCAGACCTCCATCGATGATGCAGAGTCAGGGGATGCTGTCTCGCTTGCCAAGGCACCGAACATCAGATGGGCATGTAATGCGATTTGGAGATAACCACTGAACTAGAGCCATTACTGACTGGATCCCATGGGATGTCAAAAAATCACGTGGCCACCCACCTAAAAGTTGGTTAGACTTTTTTGTCAAGACCCTGAAGTGATCAAATGATATATACATATATATATATGTATAGTCATTTAGAAGTTATTTTAGCACAATTATAACAATTTAACCAGACTATTTGGCTGAAGAGACAGCAACAAGCTTAGATATTTGCATCACATGCAGACTATCACAGGTAAAAACACTGAACATAATAATTTATAGTAACTGTATGCAAGCTACAAAATGTTGATAACTAAATTGTTCTTCAGAAAGTCAATGGACAAATAGCTATTACTTGTCACTTGTATCACTTGTCTTCCTATTGTTCATCAATTTGCTTTCTCAAATAGCTATATCCCAGACAATAAGTGAGCATTTAGTACTAGAAAAGTGAGCTATATTTCTATTAAAAAATCTGGAAGAGGGGGCCAGAGAGATAATACAGTGGGTAGGCTGTTTGTCTTTGATGTGACTAACTGAGTTCAATCCTGACATTGCATATAGTTTCACGAGCACTCCCAGGAGTAATGTGTGTTTTGCCAGGAGTATCCCCTGAGCATTGAGCATTGCCAGTGTGACCCAAAAAGACAAAAAATAAAAATTCTGGAAGAGATATCAATATATATTACTGAGTTATAAATCTAATAGTAATATAATAAATGATAAATATTATTATAACTGATTCTACCTGTATGACATTCTGTAAATGAAAATAAGGACTATTAGAGACAGTTTTAAAAAGTTACTTCCAAAATTAGCAGAAAGAAATGATGGAAATATCTACATATGATTTTCAAAGTGACATAATCATCCTAGATGATATTATAATGGTGAATGCATGCCTCTATAAAATTTTCAGCATCTGCAAAACAAAGTATGAACCCTAACATAAACTTTTTATTTGAAAGAATTATGATGTTTTAATGTGGGCTAATTGATCAGAAAAATGTGTTACTCTGGTGCTTAATACTGGCAATCTGTGTGATACTATTTCTGTGTGAGGGCAAAGACAGGTGGAAATTCTCTGTAACTCCCTTGAAGTTTTTGTAACACTAAACATTTCTAAATATAGTCTTTAAAGAAAACAATGGCATTCATGAAAATTCCAGGTGAGACACAGCATGTGTCAAAGTTTGTATTGTATGTGTGTGTGTTTTAATTTTAAGTATGTGAAGTAACCTTTATAAAGAAGCTGGGAAGATGTGATGATCCAAACAACTCTGAAAGAGAGAGGAACTCAAAAGATTAAAAACACAAATGCATTAGCTTAATAATGTTAATGAACTTTTCCCTCATGGGGACAGGTCAGTGATCTTGATGCAGTTATGCATGTATACTGCAACTAAATATTAAGTATGAATGTGGCAAATCCTCGCAGCCAGATTTTTTCACTCCTAGAATGAGAGTTTATAAATAAGAAAGGGTAAAAAGTTAAAGTTGGTAATGATTACAGTAGAAAATAAAATAAACTCATGTTTGGCTTAATGTTTATATATGTGGTTGCATATAAAATGTTTATAGAGCTCTTGATATATACAAGAAGAGAACATACATACATTTATTTTCTCTATTGTGAGATATCTTAGAAGTATTAGATTCCAACACAAGGAATACACCTTTCTTACAGATTTTGGATTGTAATGCTTTATTCTTTATATTTGGTGAAAGCATTACTTGACCTCTATAGTCTTCCACCAAAAATTGTGGACAAGAAGTGAACAGAAATTTTTCCTCAAGGAAGAAATTCAAATGGTCAAATTCATATGAAAAATGCCCTTCATCACTAATTATCAGGTATATGCAAATAAAAATAACAATGTGATATCTCACAAAACAGGCTGGCACACATCCAGAAGAGCAAGAACAACCAGTGATACAGTGGATACAGGGAGAAAAGGCTCTCATTCGCAGTTGGTAGGAATGCTAACTGATCCAGGCTTTTTTGGAAAACATTATGGACATTCCTCCAAAAACTAGAAATTAAGCTCCAGTTTGACCCAGCAGTACCAATCTAGGATTATACTGTCAGTGTCCAAAAACACACAGCAGAAGCACCAAGTCTATGTGCATTGCAGCACTATTCACATAGCCAAAGTGGAAACACCTGAGAGTCCTACAACTTATGACTGGATAAAAAAAAAAAACTATGGTATACCTACACAATGGAATACTCTGTAGCTGTTAGGAAAAATGAAGTCAAGAAATCTGCTTATAAATGAATAGACATGGAGAGTATCATGAAGAATGAAATTAATCAGAAGGAAAAGCGCAGATATAGAATGACTGCATTCATTTTCTGGAAATAACAAAAATAGTATGAGACTACTATCCAAGACCAGGCAAATGGACTGGAGGACTTGTCAAGGGTTGGAATCTACCACAACTGCCTGAGGTGCAGAGGATAATTAAGATAGAGAATGGATCAACTTGACAAGAGTAGTTGGAAATAGTAACACTAGACTTGAACTGATTATTGAAAATAGGTAAAGGGATATGCATGACAACCTTTTAGTGTATGTATTATAAACCACAATATGCAAAATGGGAAAGTGAAAGAGAGGTGAGAGAGAGAAAGAGAGAGAAAGAGAAAAGAAAAGGTCCTGCTGTAGAGGCAGTTTATCAGCATGGGTGGGGGAGAAACAAAGCAAAGTGCTGTTCGAAAATATGCACTGGTGAGCAATAGGTGTTGAAACACTGTAAGACTGAAACTCAATCATGAACTGCTTCATAATGGTCTGTTGCAGGGTGATTCAGTTTAAAACTAAATAATTTTTTATCATTATAAAATGTTCTTCTGCCCCGTTAGGTGTTGTAGGTGTGGCTAAGGAGCCAGGCTACATGAGCAGGTAGTAGACAGGAGACAGGAGACAGGTACAACCAAGGTTTTGTACCGCACGCCCTGGATTGTGGATGGATGATGGTCTGACGGAAAAGACTTGATCCCCTGGGATGAACAAAAAGCCATGGCAGAGCCTGGTAAGGTACCTGTGGTGTATTCAATATGCCAAAAACAGCAACAGCAATGGACCTCATTCCCAACGAATGGAGACGCTTTCTGGCACCCACTTGAGCAAATTGATGAACAACCAGAAGACAAGTGACAAAATAAAATGTTCTGAAACTGGACCTGGAGCGATAGTCTAGTAGGTAAGGCATTTGCCTTACATGCAGCCATCCTGGGTTCAATTTCCGGCATCCCATATGGTATCCCACAAAGTGCCAGGAGTAATTCCTGAGTGCAGAGCCAGGAATAACTCCTAGGCATGACAGGGTGTGACCCAAAAAGCAGAAAAAACAAAATAGATTAAAAAATTGTTCTGAAATTGTTGTTAAGCAAAAACATTCATTTCCATTATAAATGATGATCGAAGGACAGGCGAGCGTTGTGAATGCTTCCCAGCTTCTGCTGCATCTTCCAGTATTTCTGCTCTTCTCTCTTTGAGGTCTTCCTTTATCGCTTCACTGCTTTGCAAGCTTATATGTTAGCATTTGGTCGCCTGAGCCGCTCGAGCCGCGCCCTGCCAGAGTTGTCAAATGAGCTCTAGAGAGTTTGAAGACAGGTGTCCTTTTGTGGCTTTTTCACTCTAGGAATTTTTCGCACAATCATGGAGGTGCTGAACCAGTGAGTTGTATTCTTCATCAATGTCATCAATGATGGTATCTTCCCATGTTGCCACCCAGTTGGTGGTCGTTCTGGGAATTCTCTTCTTAAACTTTGCAGCCTTTTCTCGCCATTGTGTGAAGTAGAATTTTCCATGAAGGAGACAGTGGTCCGATCCTGTTTGGAATTTTGGAAAGACAGGAACATCAATCAGGCAAAACCATCTACTGAAGATGATGTGGTCAATTTCATTGTGGAACTGTCCACCAAGGGATTCCCATGTCCAACGTTTCAATTCAGCCTTTCCTTCAATGTGTCCTTCAGCACGTCCTTCATCAACTATAAGACCAATGAATGCCCTCCAAATTCTTGATGGATCTATCACATCCTCCAGAAAGGCAATGGAGAAGATTATCTATGATATCTACTCATATCTCTTTGATAGCCATGGACGCTGCCCACATACCAAATTCCTCAGAATGGATGTTTGTTCCCAATGTTCTCCCTTCTGAAATCTGACATGCCATTTCATCAGTAAAGAAGGGAACAGCACCAGGCCCAGACAAAGTCAGACCCGGACACCTGAAGAATCTGCCTTCAGTACTCATCAATACACTGGCTCGGCTCTTCACATGCTACCTGTCCGAATGCAAGGTGCCCTCCCATTGGAAAACCAGCAAGACAGTTCTACTGTTCAAGAAGGGAGACATCCACAACATTTACAATTATAGCCCCAGCTGCCTGTTGTCTGTCATCTACAAGCTGTTTACACGAGTCATCCTGAACAGGATTGGCAGAACATTAGATAAAGGGCAACCATGCGAGCAAGCTGGCTTCTGAAAAGGATTCAGCACAATCGACCATATCCACACAGTAATCAAGCTCATTGAAGTTTGTAGGGAGTTCAAGATGCCACTCTGTCTCACGTTCATTGATTTAAAGAAAGCCTTTGATTCTATGGAGACTGAAGTGGTCATTGAAGACCTAGCCAAACAGGACGTACAAACGCAATACATCAAGATCCTTCGTGAGCTGTATTACGGATTCACCACAGGGATCTCACCATTCTACAAAGAAGTGATCATCAATGTCAAAAGAGGGTTTCACCAAAACTCTTCAGCACCACCCTCGAGAACATCATGTGACAATTAGACAGTCTAGACCATCTAGACAGTCTAGATGGTCGGCAACTACACCACCTCTGCTTCGCTGATAACCCCGTTCTAATAATACCAAACGTTATCCGAGAGTGGCACAAATGCTGGCTGACTTTGACCGAGAATGTGGAAAGATAGGTCTACAGCTGAATCTCAGCAAAACTATGTTCATGAAAAATGAACTAGTTCCAGACCCCATTCACTCTCAATAAAACAAACAACTCTGAATGCAGCAGTTATGTGTACCTAGGTCGAGAGGTCAATGTGATGAATGTCCTAAAACCTGAGCTGCACAGGAGGAAGAGAGTGGCATGGAATGCCTTCAAAAGAATCGAAGAAATAGCAAAAAAGACAAAGAAACTCCAGCTCTGGGCACATCTCTTCAACTCCACTGTTCTCATTGCATTAACATATGCCTCAGAGACCGGAGCCCTATGAGAGCAGAATGAGAATGTTAATCAGGTCTCCCAAAGAGGAATTGAAAGAGCTGTGCTTGGAATATTACGCCTCACTCTAGTGAAAGAAGGAATCTGGAGCTCTGACCTCTGTCGCTGTTCCAGAGTTAGGGACACTCTCTTGTTTCCCAGGCATTGAAAATCAGATGGGTTGGACATGAAATGCCATTTGGAGACGACTGCAGGACTAGAGCTGTTACCGACTGGATCCCACAGGATGTCTAAAGATCACGTGGCCACCCACCTACAAGATGGTCAGACTTCTTCGCCAAGATCCTGAAGGAATGGTTTGAGGCCCTTTGTATTCCTGAAGCAACCAGATGCCATGGGCTACACTGGCACGTGATAGGGTCAAATGCAAATATTACTGGTGCCCGCTTGATCAAATCGATGAATAACGTGATGTCAAGTGATCAAGTGATAAATGATGATTAATTACAGAACATAGGGGACAAAGTGAAGATATTGTGATAATCTATTGACCAGCTGATGAGGACTTTCTATTCTAGGAAGTTATCAATAAAATTTTTAAATGGCAAAAATCTTCCAGTAATATGCAGAAATTGAATTAAAAGAAATTTTTTTGTTCAATTTTTGTGTGACGTATTATATGTCATGTATTATATATAGAATTATGTGAATTATAGATAGTAGATATGTTCTATCTATAATTACTGTAAGATAGATAGAAGATATATTCTCTTTTCAACCTAGGAAACAGAACTTCTGCATTATCTGCTGCACAAAGAGTGATATTTATGGTTTAAGCAAAGTTTTATAAATCTTTTTCTAATATTTGAAAAATAAATGAAAAATACTTGAATCAAGAATTCTCCCTTAGAGTAGAGAAATTAATCCAAACTGCAGATTAATGATTTGGAGAAGGTATTTTTGTATTAACAGTACTTCACTAGATTTTCCTTGGTCATAGATACATACTCAAATAGTAAGCTATTTTTCAAAATTGCTTTTCCCCAACAACACAATTTTCAAATTATTTCTAAAAAGTGCTCCTCTAGACAAATGTTATACATGCATTCCATGTTTGAAACTATTAAATAAAATTAAATTAATATAAATAGCAAATATGTTTTCATAAATCTGTGAGACTGCATATTCTTTCTGAGATTAGTATGAGACCATGATGACCAATGTAGGAAACGATGAGTTAGTTCTACATTCCCAAATATCAAATAAAAAGTTATTAAAATCTAGTAGAGGATATAAAAATAATACTTATCTGCACTGAACAAGGCTCTATGGCTTTTGCTACAGGTGCAGTGTGATACTTACAGAAAAAAATGCCTGAGGATAATATTAGATCCCATAGGCATAAGACACGCTTTCAGGTTAAAACAAAAGCATAAAATCCAAATTGAAAATTGATTTACTCTGAAGAAAATGATTTATTCATTCAAATGGATCTCAATTAATTTCTCTATCTTAGCTAATTTTATTACATGTATAGGTCTTAGATCTAGTGAAAAAATACTGTTTTAAGGAGAAAATCCTACCTAATAAAAGAAACATATCTATAAATTCTAATTAAAGACAGTGTTTTATTACCTGAGTTTTAAGCTTAGACTAAATTTTGCCACTTAAGTAATCAATATGTCAGAATTCTTTGACAAAAGAATGTCCATTTATACAACTTCTTGAAAATCCTATATTGTTAACGTTAGGAAGTGTTTTGCTTTCAGTTATAATTCTGATTTAATGTGAGCACACTTTACTTCTTCGATCTTCATAAGGCTGCACTTTGAAAAACAATTGATATGAACTCAAAATCAAGTCATATTTTCTTTAGTGAGAGGAACTAATAAATAAACATAGAGTGGGACACTATAAATGCTTCAATCTCATGGCAAAATTATGCTCTCTGAATCAACTGCTCATGCTTCCTTCTTAGTTCATCACATCAATGGAGTTCATCAGTAAAACTGCAGCAGTAAATTTCACGTTTTGTTGGACAGATTTTCACTTGATCACTTGATCACTTGACATCCCATTATTCATCAATTTGCTCAAGTGGGTGCTAGTAACATTTCAATTTGACCCTATCACATGCCAGTGTAGCCCAATGTCATCTCTGCACCAGGAATACAAAGAGCCTCAAACCGTTCATTCGGGGTCTTGATGAAGAAGACTGACCATCTTGTAGGTGGGCGGCCACATGATCTTTGACATCCCGTAGGATCCAGTCGGTAACGGCTCTAGTCCAGCGGTCGTCTCCAAATGGCATTTCATGTCCAGCCCATCTGATTTTCGATGCCTTGCAAGAAGCATCAGGGAAGAGACAGCATCCCTGACTCTGGATCGTTGACAGAGGTCGGAACTCTGGATTCCTTCTCTCACTTGAGTGAGGTGTGATATTCCAAGCATAACTCTTTCAATTCTTCTTTGGGAGACCCGAATAGTGTTCTTATCCTGCTTTCATAGGCCCTGTCTCTGAAGCGTATGTTAATGCAGGGAGAATTGTGGAGTTGAAGAGATGTGCCCGGAGCCGGAGTTTCTTTGCCTTTTTCGCTATTTCTTAGATGCTCTTGAAGGTGTTCCATGTCACTCTCTTCCTCCTGCGCAACTCAGGTTTTAGGTCATTCATCATGTTGAGTTCTCATCATGTTGAGTAAAATCTGGACATATTTTACTTGTTTATATTTTTCTTTTTTCACCAAACTATTTTCAAGTGATTGAGACTGGAAAAATTGATTAAAGGTTTAGCCTGCTTTCATGAAATCCAATAGTGACTCATATTTTTAAAATGACAATGTAAAAACTGAGCTAAGCTTAAAACAGATTGCTACTACTTAACACCACTCAGAGAGTTAAGTAAAATTTAGATAAAATAAAATAGTATTCTTTGTCATCACTGAATGTCTAATTTCTTGTAACATAAAGTAGGTTTCTTTATTTTCATTGGCATTTGGCAAATGTTGTTAATCATTTCCAAAAAAAAAAAAATGCATTGTTTACTACCATCTGCTCTCACATCTGTTTTACAAATACATGACTCCAAAGAGCGTATGTATTGGAACTATGGAACAGATACTTCTATGATTATTTATAAATGTTAATGTTTTCTTTGTTTTTTTAATAACTAAAAAAATTTTGGAATATTCATGATTTTGTCAAAGTACCAAAAACAGTATCATTTATTTTTTTACAAATTTTTTAACTATTTTCTCTGAGAGCATTGGTAATTCATATTTCAAAACCTACTATACTTTCTTAAATGCATTGAAAATTCCTCTAGAGTTCATATACCTGGGTATATGATACAATTTCTATATTCCTACATTTGATATCTGTTTATTTAAGGGTTTATATGTAAATTTTCCTTAGTATTTTTTCTATTAACTTCTGAAATCTATGGGATGAAGGGATAGTACACTGGAGAGAGTGCTTGCCTTACACATGGCCAACATGGGTTGCATTCCCTGTACCAAGTATGGTACCCTGAGCTTGTCTAGGAGTGATTCCTGGGCACAGAGCCAGTAGAAAACCCTGAGCAATGCCAGGTATGACCCTAAAATGTAAATAAATACATAAATAAAAACTCTCAAATCTCCAAAATACAGTTGAATAGGAACAATGCCTTGGCTTTAAAATCAGCTCTCTGACATCCTCAAAATTCTTTTCCTCATAATTGGGCTGGAGAGATAGTAAAACAGGTATTTACCTTAAAGGCAATCAACATGTGTTTGGTCTCCAGCATCCCATAAAGTCCCCAAACCTGAGCAAGAATGAGGAATACAGAGCCAGGAATTGCCATGAATACCACTCAGTAGGGCCAAAACACACATAGGAAAATATCGTTTACCTCATAGAGACACTATATACTTCCTTGCTACTCTTCCCAATTCTCAAAAATTTATACTCACTGATTTCACACTTATGAAAACCTCTGCCGTGTATTAAATATTGTAGAATTCTTCTAAAGAGAACATTGCTAGCACCCTTTACCCATTTTTTCATTCATCCAACATAGTTACAATGTCCACATGTGCAATATACACAAGTATATACTTGTTAGAAATTACTTGTATCACTTATCTTCCTGTAGTTCATCAATTTGCTGGATCGGGCACCAGTAACATCTGCATATGTCCTGTCACATGCTAGTAGAGCCCAAGGGCATCTGCTTGCTCCAGGAACATAAAGAGCCTCAAACCATTCCATCAGGTCAAGGGAATGAGGTACTTGTATTTGGCACATCAAATACGACATGGGTAGCTTGCTAGGCTCTGCCGTACAACTTCTAACTTTTTAGAAATAAAATACAATAATCTATTTGTAAATGGTTATCATAATAAGTTGTGGTAACTGTCATAATAATAGTGATTTTTTCCTTGTGATAAAAATTTTAATATTTACTCTTAGCAAATTTTAAATATACAATATAGCAGCAACAATATTAATCATTACATTCCTATAACTTTGTTGTTTTATAGATGACAGTTTGTGTTTTCTAACACTTCTATTTCACTCTGCCTCAAACCCCATCTTTGTTTACCACCAATAAGCTTTCTATGTTTTGGAGTTTTGTTTCACTGTAATTTTGTTTGCTTGTTTGCTTCTATTTCATCCTAGAAGTTGGGTCATACAGTATTTCATTCTACACTTGTCTTATATCACTTAGAACGATTTCCTCAATGTTGATCCCTATTGTTGCAAATGGCAAAGCTTTAATCCTTTTTTGTTCCCCACGGAGGTGGCAATCTCAAGCATCGCTTATAGTGCCTTCCCCTTGATTCCCAACTAATTGGGATAATGGTTCTATGGTTCAATATGAGTCCCTTACCTCTCTTGGGACTATACCCTGGGAAGCCAAAAACACACAGCAGAAACACCATCTGCACTTTCACTTCCATTGCCGCACTATTCACAATAGCCAGAATCTGGAAACAACTAGAGTGCCCAAGAAATGATGACTGGATAAAGAAACTGTGGTACATCTACAGAATGGATTACTAAGCAGCTGTTAGGAAAAACAAAGTTATGAAATTTTCCTATAAATGGATAGACATGGCAAAGATCATGTTGAGTGAAATTAGCCCTAGTGGGCCGGAGTAATAGCACAGAGGTAGGGCATTTGCCTTGCATGCAGCCGACCCGTGTTCGATCCCCGGCATCACATATGGTACCCGAGCACTGTCAGGAGTAATTCCTGAGCATAAAGCCAGGACTAACCCCTGAGCATGACTGGGTGTGACCCAAAAAAGCAAAAAAATATAAGAAAAAGAAATTAGCCCAAGGGATACGGAATTTAAAAGGTCTTTTTGTAGTCTAAACTTTCAATAAAAATCCAAATTAAAATTTCTGGTTTTCTTGAAAATAATTAGCAATTTTCAATAGATACAGAATGTGAAATGAAAAATTAGATTTATGTGTCTCTAAAACTAATTTCACAAACAGGTTCACAGTGTTCCATTTAAAAATGACACCTGCCCTAGTTTAAGTTCTAGTTTGCAAGAGAGTAATTTAATCCCCCAAGCAACTAATCCAGTAACATGCATTTGTATGAAATATAATAAATGAAATCTTATTATGAAAATGCAGTGACTCTGAAATATACAAATATGCATAAAGCTTTGTTTTCACTTTTAAACAAATATAATCTTAGTAAAGTGTTTATCTGTAAACATGGCTTTATTCAAAGAAAATTTATAGCTGTTATGTAATTCGATTTTATTCTAGAAAATCTCTTTTTAATATAATTATTTTTCTCAAGGAAATTGTCAAGATTTTATGCCATGTTAAAACTTGAAAGTGGTTTTATTCTCGAGTATGGTAACCCAATTTGCATTAAATTCCTGGTGTGTATTAAATATTTATATCTAAATAAGCACAACCATTAAAACTACTTTCACTCTCCATAGGAATCTGAATTCTTAGAAAAAAATATATATATACCTAAAGAAATTTTAAGAATAAAATTAAACATCATTTTGTGTGTGACTTGGAAAAAATGTAGTGCATAAAATTCTCTTTGTTTTTTGCATGCAGTGCTCTTCACTGGATATTTAACCTACTCCTAAATATTGGCAGAATTAAAGACTAGGGTGGTGCTCCTCGTGTTGTGGCAGAACCCTAAGAATGTCTGTGTTCACAAGTTTTGTTGGAGATCATCTGGACAATTGAAAGCTTGGCAGAGTTTCCAGCTTTTGAAACAAGATTACAATCCTAATATACATTGTCTTTCAGGGGCCTTTTCTTTGCTAGAAAAATAGCAAGTAAACTTCCTTTAACTTCTTCACATTTTCTTCTTATTCAGTTTATTTGGATAGTTTATTGGAGTTGCTGAATAAGCCCCTAATTCAAAACAACACTAATATCCTTAACAAATGTTTTTCTCTCCTCAATCTGTTTGCCCCATATCGGTAGTGTAAGAAACTAATAAATTACAAATTAAAGTCCTGCCTTTTTTTGTTTAATAATTCGGTCTTTAAGTTCCCTTAGACTCATTTACTCCAAGCAGACAGAAAGAACCTGCCCACTAGTTTAACCCTGCATAAAAATCAACAAATTTCATTGTTGACAAATTCTTTTTCACACACAAAAGTTGAACATAAACATAATTCAGCCCAGTTCTTTATAATTTTATAGTAAACAATATTTTTTAAAATAGTGTGCTCCATTTTCTCTGTATGGGACCTTAATTATCTCACTTATTAGTTCTATTTCTACCATTTTGAATATCTATATACTTTCTATGAGATGCATACATTCTCAGGAGCTCTGCTCTTACATTTCTGAGACCTCTATAAAGATCTTTCAGGGCCAGAGAGATAATACAGTGGGTAAGGTACTTAATTGCTTGTGGCTGACCTGGGTTCAATCCATGCCATCCCATATGGTTCCCTGAGCATGGCCAGGAGTAATTCCTGAGTGCAGAGCCAGGAGTAACCCCTGAGCAACAACATGTGTAATCCCCCAAAAGATTAACAAAAAGAGAGATAGTTCAAATTCCTTTCAACACAACTATTATTTTATAGCAAGAACTTTAATAGTCTTCTAGTTAATACTCATTACACAGTTCAAAAACTGCTTGGATTGCTCTCTAGCAATGCATAGTGCTGCTTGGTATGGCCTAAAAAAGAACCAAACAAATAAAAGTTTAGTTTAATTCTTTGTATTAATTTTTCCTTAAATACAGATACACAATGCCTGGACCTTTCTCCCAAGGTACAACTGTGGTGCAGGATGTGGCTTCCCAGCTGATGGCCCTCATAAGGTTGCAAAGTAATCTCTTCCATATTGCATCGCACTCCACATCTTGGTCTCGTATGCCTCTTATATGGACTCTTACATGGACTCTCACAAGGGTATGCTAGCTACCCGAACAAAATTAGGCCAATAGTTCATTTCATATATCCTAAAAACTCACAAAAATAATGATGAAACAAGAATCAAGACAATATCAAACTAAAAGTAACAGAAAATTCATGATTAAGAACATGTCCTCTGAATCAGCACTAGCAGCACCATACAAGGCACAGAAACATCAGAGAATTTAATATCCTTGAAGGAGAAAGAGAAGACTACCATCTACTGAATCTCCCCAGAGTCCTGTCTGTGAGTGAAAAATCACTTCACTTGATCACTTCACTTGAATCCCTTTATTCATCGATTTGCTCAAGCAGGCGCCAGTAACATTTCCATTGGACCCTATCACGTGCCAATGTAGCCCAATGGCATCTGGTTGTTTCAGGAATACAAAGAGCCTCAAACCGTTCCTTCAGGGTCTTGACAAGGAAGTCTGACCATCTTGTGGGTGGGCGTCCACGTGATCTTTTGACATCCCGTGGGATCCAGTCGGTATCGGCTCTAGTCCAGCGGTCATCT
Organism: Cryptotis parvus; assembly: GCA_021461705.1. NCBI lineage: Eukaryota > Metazoa > Chordata > Mammalia > Eulipotyphla > Soricidae > Cryptotis > Cryptotis parvus. The sequence continues at coordinate 37,463 of JAJIBD010000545.1, forward strand.
CCAAATCGCATTACATGTCCAGCCCATCTGATTTTCGATGCCTTGGCAAACGAAACAGCATCCCTGATTCTAGAATAGCGACGGAGGTCAGAACTCCGGATTCCTTCTCTCACTTGAAGGAAAACACTCAGGCAGTGAAAATGCTTGCACTAATAGTACACTAGAAGGATCCACCTCAAGACTCCATGATGTCATGAGAAAACAATGCAGATCCCCACCACAAGGAGTCGATCACCTGTATCACCTGTCTTCCCGTTGTTCATCGATTTGCTCAAGCGGGTGCCAGTAACAACTCCATTCATTGGGAATGAGATCCATTCTTGTTACTGCTTTTAGCATATCGAATACACCATGGGTAGCTTGCCATGCTCTGTCGTGGCTCTGGGTTCATCCCAGGGGGCCCAGTCTTTTTCTATGTCAGACCATCAATCATCCAGGTCCCATGGGGCAGAGCCTTGGGTGCGTAGACAAGCCTGTCTCCTGTCTGCCACATGTTGATGCAGCTGGGCACCACAGTCACACCTGCAACACCTTGAGGCACAGGAAGGGGTGGATAAAGAAAGAAAAAAGCCCTGAAGCCTCACTAATGAATACTGACATACGTAATCCAGCTAATAAAGAATTCAGAGATGAAATGGTGAGAATGTTTAATGAGCTAAAAGAACAATGGACTGTTCCCATAAAAGTAAAGGAGGATGTGAGTGAAAGAATAGAACAAACAACCAAAAAATAGAGAGGAAATGAGAGCAGAAATAAGAAAACTACAAACGAGTGAAAAATGAAAAACCTAGTGGGTGCCTTCAACAGTAGAATGAAAACAACCAAAAAACAAAATCAGTGAGATTGAAGATGAGCTGCAGAAAACACTCAGGGAATATCAAGAGATGGAAGACACTTCCAAAATAGCTCAGCATTGGTCAAGAGAACATTGGGATGAATTCAAAAAGAAACACATAAGAATAATAAGAGACTCAGAAGAACAGAGAAGCAATCTCAGCGAGGTAGGAAAAGTTAAAGACATCTTCGCTGAAAATTTCCCAGAGCCTGATGCAGGCATCCATAGTCAAGAAGCCCAAAGGGTACCAGCTATGGAGACCCTAATAAAAGGACTCCAAGACATACCCTAATAAGAATGACAAATCCCATATATAGAGACACAATACTCCAAGAGGCAAGATCAAAGAAAGAAATTTCCTACAAAGGAGTGCCCCTTAAATATACAGCAGACTTACTAGAAAAACCCCTCAGGACCCAAAGACAGTGATGGGATGTAGTGAAAAACTCAATTAAATGAGTGCCTTACAAAGAACATTTTACTTGGCTAGACTCTCCTTCAAACCTGAAGGAATGTTACACAACTTCAAGGATAAACAAAAACTCAGGAACTTCATAGACTTAAACTTTAAAAGAAGGAATAAGTGAGCTACTGTAGGTCAAGGCAAAATACAAGAAACTTATATAAAAATACAAGAAACTTATATAAAAAATGGCACAAAATCCCATGAAATAATCTTTCTCAATGTCAGTGGTCTAAACACATCAATTAAGAGACATATAGCAGCAAAATGAACTGAGAAACTGAACCAAACAGCTGGCACCTACAAGAAACACATTTGAAAAATCAGAGCAGAGTCTCAAAGTCAAAGTCTGGAAAGTAATTCATTTTGCATACAATTCCAGAAAAAATGGGGTGACCATATTATTATCTCACAATATAGATTTCAGGCTGAGAACTGTTAGACAGGGCAGTGAAAAAGCATTACTTAATAATTAAGGGGTGTGTGTATATATGTGTATATATAAAATATATATATAAAATACAACATATATATAAAATACAATATATATATAAAATACTATATATATATATAAAATACAACACGAGCAGCTTGCTAGGCTTGCCGTGCAGGAGACATATTCTTTAAACACCTCCAAATAAAGCATGTATTGATGAACCTGCGGCCGCTTGTGCGCTGAGCCGTGCTGTGATGGGCTTGTCGGTTGGGTGGAGTTCTGAAGAGAGGGAAGTCCGGATGTGGAAAATGGCGGCACCCATTCCCATGACCTAATATAATGGTTTGAGGCTCTTTATGTTCCTGTAGCAAGCTGATGCCCTTTTCTCTACTGGCATGAGACAGGACATATGGAGATATTACTGGTGCCCGCTCTAGCAAATAGATGATTAACGGGAAGATCGTGATATATATATCAGGACAAAATTACACTCCTAAACATACACAAAGACACCTGCTTTACAAATTTTTTAAATTTTTCAATGTTTAAAAAATGTAGCAAGATTTTTATAAACCCAGCAAGAAAAGACTTTAATAACTCTCCCCCCAAAACTTGTTTCCCCGTTCATCATTGATTTGCTTGAACTAACACCAAAGACATCTCCATATGTCCTGTCTCATGTTTTGAGAGCCCAAGGGCATCTGCTTGCTCCAGGAACATAAGGAGCCTCAAACCATTCCATCAGGTCATGGGAATGAGGTCTATAATTGTTACTGGTATTTGGCATATCAAATATGACACACGCCGCTTGCCAGGCTCTGCCATGCAGGTAGCATACTCTTGTAGTCATCTCTTATATCCAGCATTTATTGATGAACTGCGCTGCCGCTACGCAGCCAGGCTGTGATCAGCTCTTCTGCTGGGTGGAGTTCTGATGAGAGGGAAGTCCGGATGTGGAAAATGGCAGCCCTCATGTAGTGGGGGGGGTGTCATCTGGCCTCTTGCAGGCCATAGCTAGAACCCACAATCCCCTCCCGGGCGCTTTGTGATTGGCTGGGCACAGGGAGAGCCAGTAGCAGCTCTGCCCCCATGTCTGTGAGTCTCTGGATCTCTCCCTGTGCCCAGCCGCTCATTTGGCGCGGGGGAGGGATGGCAGGTTTTAGCCCTGGACTGTCACCCCAGCAGAGCCTCACAACAAGCCAGACGACCCCCACTCCAGAGGGCCTCCATTTTCCACATTCCAACTTCCCCCTCATCAGAACTCCACCCAGCAGACCAGCCTATCACAGCCCAGCTCCTGCGGCTGCTTGTGGCCACACGGTTCATCAATAAATGCTGAATTTTGAGATGACTACAGAAGTATGCTACCTGCACAGCATAGCCTGGAAAGCTACCTCGTGTCGTATTTGATATGCCAAATACCAGAAACCATTATAGACCTCATTCCCATGACCTGATGGAATGGTTTGAGGCTCTTTATGTTCCTGGAGCAAGCAGGTGCCCTTGGGCTCTACTTGTATGAGACAGGACATAAGGAGATGTTACTGGGGTCCGCTCGAGAAAATTGATGATAAACTGGAAGACAGTATGATACAGTGATATACACATCTCAGACTAATAAAGAGATGGAAAGATACTCAATACTGTTAACCTACACGGCAGAGCCTGGAAAGCTACCTGTGTTTTATTTGATATGCCAAAAACCAGTAACAATTATGGACCTCATTCCCATGTTCTGAAGGAATGGTTGGAGGCTCTTCATGTTCCTGGAGTGAGCAGATGCCCTTGGACTACACTTGCTTGCAACAGGACATGTGGAGATGTTACTGGTGCCCGCCGAGCAAATCAATGAACAACGGGAAGACAGTGAAGACAGACAGTGAACTACAGATAAAGGAAAAGAAATTGCATTAATAACTAATTTCACACTAGAGAAATTTAGTTTGGAGGAAATATATTTTTAATATTTTAATTGCATTTTTTGAGTAGGTGTGTTACATTATTTTTTATATTGTGTCTCTATTTCCTCAATTTAGTCTCAAACTAGCACAAAAAAAGCATTATAAAATATTTGTAAAAGAAAACGAAATGAAATTAAGACTGGAGTTATAATATAGTGGGTAGTGCGGTTGCTTGTATGAAGCTTACCAGTCTTCTCATATTGTCCCTGAGCACCACCAGGAATTATTCCTAAGTGCAGAGCCAGGAGTAACAAAATTACACAAATTCTATGTAGAATAAGAGAATGCAACAGGACAAGTAAGCCCAAGATCAAACTTCTGGGAAGAAATAAGAGAATAAAAGACACATTCTGAAAACTGCAGCACCCAGTTCTGCTAACCATAACTTTAGAGTGCTCTGTTCCCTTGATTGCAATTTACATAAGGAAATTTGTGCATTTTGTATTGCCTCCTAACTGAATTTGTTCCTTTGGGAAGAAAAAAACTGAGGTTGTTTTGTTTCTTTATTCTGACGAAAATTTCCCTTCTGGAAAATTTTTTTCTTGTAAATATTACCAGATCTTACATACAGTCTTTTGCAATGTGCATTTCTAAAATAAATATTCATTTCCCCTGAATTTTATTTAGACACCAATATTTTAGACACAATATTTTTATGTTAAAATAATGTGTTTTCACTCAAAATCTATCAGCTTTTTATTTCTTCAATTAAAATAGACAAAATATAATTTTTAAATAAATGTGGTAAAATGTAAAATAAATGAGTAAAATCATAAAAGACTAATTAAAAAATATTTTCATGAAAAGCTATTTAATTCATTATATGAGGCTTGTTATCATCCTTTACTTGATAACTTGATCACTTGAATCCCGTTATTCATCAATTTGCTCGAGCGGGCGCCAGTAACATTTCCATTGGAGCCTATCACGTGCCAATGTAGCCCAATGGCATCTGGTTGATTCAGGAATATGAAGAGCCTCAAACCGTTCCTTCAGGGTCTTAACAAGGAAGTCTGACCATCTTGTAGGTGGGCAGCCACATGATCTTTTGACATCCTGTGGGATCCAGTCGGTAACGGCTCTAGTCCAGCGGTTGTCTCCAAATCGCATTACATGTCCAGCCCATCTGATTTTCGATGCCTTGGCAAATGAGACAGCGTCCCTGATTCTGGAATAGCGACGGAGGTCAGAACTCCGGATTCCTTCACTCACTTGAGTGAGACGTGATATTCCAAGCATAGCTCTTTCAATTCCTCTCTGGGAGACCCTAATAGCATTCTCATCCTGCTTTCTTAGGGCCCAGGTCTCTGAGGCGTATGTTAATGCAGGGAGAACGGTGGAGTTGAAGAGATGTGCCCGGAGCCGGAGGTTCTTTGTCCTTTTTTAGCTATTTCTTCGATGCCTTTGAAGGCATTCCATGCCGCTCTCTTCCTCCTGCGCAGCTCAGGTTTTAGGTCGTTCATCATGTTGACTTCTCGACCTAGGTAGACATAACTGCTGCATTCAGAGATGTTTGCTCCATTGAGAGTGAATGGGGCCTCAGGAACTAGCTCATTTCTCATGAACATAGTTTTCTTCAGATTCAGCTGTAGACCTACATTTCCACATTCTCGGTCAAAGTCAGCCAGCATTTGTGCCGCTTGGCTAATGTTTGGTGTTATTAGAACGATGTCATCAGCGAAGAGGAGGTAGTGTAGTTGCCGACCATCTATCTTCACTCCCATTCCTTCCCATTCTAATTGTCTCCTCATGTTCTCGGAGGGTGGCACTGAAGAGTTTTGGTGAGATAGTATCACCCTGTTGAACCCCTCTTTTGACATCAATGATCACTTCTTTGTAGAATGGTGAGATCCTGGTGGTGAATCCGTAATACAGCTCACGAAGGATCTTGATGTATTGGGTTTGAACACCCTGTTTGACTAGGGCTTCGATGACTGCTTCAGTCTCCACAGAATCAAAGGCTTTCTGTAAATCAATGAACGTGAGACAGAGAGGCATCTTGTACTCCCTACAAACCTCAAAGAGCTTGGTTACCGTGTGGATATGGTCGATTGTGCTGAATCCTTTCCAGAAACCTGCTTGCTCGCATGGTTGTCCTTCATCTAGTGTTCTGCTAATTCTGTTCAGGATGACTCGTGTAAACAGCTTGTAGATGACAGACAACAGGCAGATGGGGCGATAGTTGCTGATGTCGTGAATATCTCCCTTCTTGAACAGTAGAACTGTCCTGCTGGTTTTCCATTGGGAGGGCACCTTGCATTCGGACAGGTATCCTTTACATATTATTTTATTTTTTTTTAGTTAAAAAGAAAAAAGCTAGAAACAGTTTTGAAGTTTAGAGATCCATGTAGCATTGAAAAATCTCTGAAATTATTAAAAACAAACTCATATGTTAGTAATTTTTATAATAGTTTTTCTTCATCTTTTTTCCTAAATATTTTTCGTTCTATAGACTTTGATAATCTAACTTTAAAATAAAAAATACTATAACATTCTGTTAAGTATGCAGCTTAACAATATTACAAAACAGTACAAAAAATGATTTAGATATAATTATTTTGAAATTTTTTTTTGATTTTTTTAAACAACTTTATTTAAACACCTCAGTTTACAAAGTTCTTCATAGCACAGTTATTTGGCATATTTAATGTTCCAACACCAGTGTGACCTTCCCTCCATTATCCTCAGTCTCCCCCCACCCCCCAACATATTGTTTGTTACAACAATATGCAAATGGTATTATCAAAAATTAGTACCTAGTCGTAAAATGTTTTCTTTTACTTAACTGATCAAGCATAGAAAAATCAATATAAATCAGATGTTAATTCATTATTAAAATGTATAAACTACCTTAGCAAGCTAGCAATACATAACCCTTTCTTAATCAGTTAGGGGTAACCATAAGCACCATGAGTGAGCATCACACTTAATGCCACATGCTGGGAAGTCTTTCCTGTCCTTTCAAGAAGCTTCTTTAATATTTCTTGCAAAATTGTGTTCAAGATTATAAATTTCCCAAGGAGTTGCCTGTACACAAAGCTGTTTCATTCCTTTAGATCTGAATGATAATCTAACTAGATAAACTATTTTGGTAAAACATTCAAAAAATGAGCTTTTCACAGCTGCCTTATTCATCATCATTTTTTTTCTTTAGACATATATATTTTATTTATTTTTTTCAGATTATTGAGTGTTTCTTTCTTTATTTTTTTAAATTTTTTATTATACCACCGTGAAACATACAATTACAAAGGTGTTCATAATTGGTTCTTGGTAATACAGTATTCCAGCACCCATCCCTCCACCAGTGCCCCATTTCCACCACCAATGTACCCCTCCCCTCCCACCCCCCAGGCCGCCTTAATAACAGGTACCCCAGTTTCCTCTCTTTCTCTCTCTATCTCTCTCTGTCTCTGCATCTCTCTCCTCCCTCTTATTTTACACATTGTGTCTAGCCCTGCAGATATTTAGAGTTTATCACTTAAGTCTCTTTGTGTATATTCAGTGGTGAATTTTAATCTGCCATTACCATTTCCCCATATTTAGTAAAACACTGGTATCTATTTATATCCTATTAATGAATGCAGTCCTTTTCCTTCTGACTAATTTCACTCAGCATGATAGACTCCATGTCCATCCATTTGCAGGTAAATTTCATAATTTCATCTTTTCTGACAGCCGCATAGTATTCCATAGTGTAGATGAACCACAGTTTCTTTAGCCTGAAATTTGGTAGATCTTTCTTAAGTTATAAAAATATAAATATGAATAATAAGTAAAAATAACTGTTGCAATAGAAGCCTTAATAAATTATATGTTTATGTTTTGCCTTTTCAGTGTTTTCTGATTTTTCAAAAACTATCTCTAAATTTCCCTTCAGATTTCATGAGATTTTATACTTTAATTGACAAAATAATATCATGGATAATTGTACCTATTTCATTAATATCACCATATTTTCTATTTTATTTAAATAGATTATATATATACATTTATTCACATGCATATTTTAGATTTATCATATATTTACCTTTGTGAAACCATAGCTCTAAAGGAACAGGTTATTTGTTATTGCTCAGGGACAAGACAGTCTAAAATGGTAAATGGGATTTCACAAATGATAACAACTCTTACTTTCTGTGTGCAGGAATACCTTTGTGGTCAATAATATGTTAAAACATAATTTGCAAAAAAAGAGAAAAAAATCTAGAAACTTGTATGACCTCTTTTGTTCCTGCTTGTTTTTTTTTTTTTTTTGTCTAACAGTGGATGGGAAAAAATTTAAGACATAAGGAAGAATAAATGCATCACTCAGGCAGCAAAATGACCAGATGATATCAAGGGCTCATCCCATCATATCCTAAAATGTACTCAATTTTCAAAAGATAGCCAAGGTAGACATTTCTTACTCCTATTCATACCACATAAATATTCTCTGAAACTAATGAATGTGAGAGAGATGTGATCATTGCACCCTATCTCTATGGCGCTTTAGACTGTAATAATAATAATTATAAACAAAAAAGATTTTTGTTTTTGCAAAAGCCAATGTATTAATGATTTTTGCCTCACCAGTCAGCAGGTACACATTTAGCTTTGAAACAGAAATGCTGATATTATTTACTCCTTCTATCTGTCTACAAACATTTTCTCTTTCTCTTTGACCTATTATGAACAAGACTTTTTTTTTTTTTTGCTTTTTGCTTTTTGGGTCAAACCCGGCAATGCTCAGGGGTTTCCCCTGGCTCTTCACTCAGGAATTACTCCTGGCCGTGCTTGGGGAACCATATGGGATGCTGGGGATCTAACCCAGGCCAGCATGGGCCGGCCACATGTAAGGCAAATGTCCTACCCGCTGGGCTATCGCCTCTGACCCCTGAACAAGTCTTATTTACAAAAATATCTCTATGTATTATATATTGTCATTATTTATAAAATAATGAAAAAAGTACTTATATGATACCTGGGAAACTATAGTAGGCATGGTTTTATAAATTATCACGATCACGATCTTCCCATTAATCATCTATTTGCTAGAGCGGGCACCAGTAATATCTCCATATGTCCTGTCTCATGCCAGTAGAGCCAGGGGCATCGGCTTGCTAAATTATAAATTATACATATTATACATATTATATTTATTATATTTATTAATATGTATAATATTATACATATTATATTATATGCCTTATAAATTATACCTCTACATTAATATGATCTTTAAAACTCATCAGACATATGAAAACCAATACTTATACATGTATGCATACACACACAGATATGAGCCAGGGGAGAAATAGATTGTTCTTAATGCCAACTAACAAAGTATCCCTATATTCGTACAATATAGCTTTCCTAGAGAAAACTATTCTGACCATGACTTCTAATGTTTCCTGATGAAAATTATTCAGTAAAAGACCTAAAACTTACTCCTAGCAATATGAGAGGACTATCTTCAATTGCAACTTTAATTAAATATCCCTATAAATAAAAATATGCTAATTAGAATGAGGAAAAGCATTGCCTTATCAGGAAGATAATAGAAATAAAATATTACTTAGTTCTAAAAAAAATCACATCCAAAAGTGAAGCCAGAGGACAGCTGAACAGTTATCCTTGGTGCATCACCTTAGCCACAAAAAAGTTGGAATTTATCTACAAGTAAAAGGATCTTTGTGAAAGCTAAGGTATTAAAGGCTGAACTGACGAAGAAGCCCAAATTTTTGTCATACAAACAGTCATACAAACAGTCATGTTCAGAGCCAACAACTTTTCTCCTCGACCAATGGACAAAGGAACAAGTTCATAGATTCTTGAAAGCTTGAAGAAGTCTCTCTTTTAATCTCTCCTCACTCACTGCTTAATTCCACCTCACTTCAGGGACCTCTCCTCCCCAATTAATCCTAGTCCTAGGGTCTGTATACAAGCCCAGGATAGCAGCAAAATCCTAGGGTCTTATTTGTCTTAACAGCCTTAACTCCCTTCTAGACAGCTTTAACTGTCTTCATAACTAACTTAATAACTTTAACAAAAACAAATTTCATTTGCAGTATAAAACTCAAGGGTAATCCAACATCTCCCCCTTTTTGTTTACAAAATGCAAACGATTGAAACAATATCTATAGAGGGGTAACATAGAAAGAGGAACTATACCTTTTTCTTTTCCTTAGCTGGCAAATAAGCATCTTAATATTTCAAGCCACTTTGTATAAACACAGTCAGAGATACAAACATTTAAAAAAGGGTGGCTTTTCCTGGGGTCATCTCATTATATATTCCAGCATACAGCCCTCAAGTCAAATTAGTTTGTTCATGATTCCAACAGGATCTTTAATCAGTTGCTTATCTTTAGGTCATGCCAAAGTTTTTTTCCATGACCGAGCTCTTAGCTTATTATCCATCCCATGTTGAGGCCAGGTTAGTGTAGCTAACTCAAGGCTTGCCCTAGGTCCATCCAGTCCTATATGGGGCTCTCCTTTTGTGGTGTAAGGAACTAGAATCAATCTAAGGACAACTGAGCTTTTAAGTTAGAAAATATGATGGATGCCCAGGAGTAAATATTTTAGAGTTAATTAACTCCTATATCACAAATGCATAGCTTTAGTAGTCTTCCTGCATCCACACGAAAGAATGTTGCACTGGGGCCAGAGTGATAGCACAGCAGGTAGAGCTTTTGCCTTGCACATGGTCAACCCAGGTACGATCTCTGGCATCCCATATGGCCCCTAAGCACTGCCAGGAGTAATTCCTTAGTGAAGAGCCAGAAATAGCCCTTGAGTGTCGCTGGGTGTAACCCAAAAAGCAACATTAAAAAATAAATAAAGATAAAAACTAAATAAATAAAGAATGGTGTGCTAACATAAAAATATGCACAGGACTTAAAGGAAAGAGAAAAACAATATTTCACTTGCCTATCACTTGTATCACTTGTCTTCCCTTTGTTTATTGATTTGCTCGAGCAGGCGCCAGTAACATCTCCATACATCGTGTCCCATGCTCGTGTGGCCCAAGGGCATCTGCTCACTCCAGGAACAGGAAGAGCCTCAGACCATTTCTTCAGGTCATGGGAATGAGGTCTATACTTGTTACACGGATAGCTTGCGAGGTTCTTTCACAGATGTGGCCTATACAAAATAAAAAGTCATCAAAAGGTTTAACTTTGTTATTTACTGCGCCATATTAGGAGATATTTGTGGCTGAGAGAGAGGAGAAGAAGGACACAATGGAGAGGCTAAAGTTAAAAACGGAGGATTGGATGTGCCCAAGTGGGATAAGGTGTGCCCCAGCAGCATAGGATGGGTGAAATCCAACATCTTTTCTCCTCCTTTACTGTTTGCCATCATCTCCTCCTTTACTGTTTGCAACATCTCTGAATGCAGCAGTTATGTGTACCTAGGTCGAGAAGTCAACATGATGAACGACCTAAAACCTGAGCTGTGCAGGAGGAAGAGAGCGGCATGGAATGCCTTCAAAGGCATCGAAGAAATAGCTAAAAGGACAAAGAACCTCCGGCTCGGGCACATCTCTTCAACTCCACTGTTCTCCCTGCATTAACATACGCCTCAGAGACCTGGGCCCTACAAAAGCAGGATGAGAATGCTATCCGGGTCTCCCAGAGAGGCATCGAAAGAGCTATGCTTGGAATATCATGCCTCACTCAAGTGAGTGAAAGAATCGGAGTTCTGACCTTCGTCGCTATTCCAGAATAAGGGATGCTGTCTCCTTTGCCAAGGCTTCGAAAATCAGATGGGCTGGACATGTAATGCGATTTGGAGACAACCGTTGGACTACAGCCGTTACAGACTGGATCCCACGGGATGTCAAAAAAATCACGTGGCCGCCCACCTACAAGATGGTCAGACTTCCTTGTCAAGACCCTGAAGGAACGGTTTGAGGCTCTTCATACTCCTCAATCAACCAGATGCCATTGGGCTACATTGGCACGTGATAGGGTCCAATGGAAATGTTACTGGCGCCCGCTCGAGCAAATCGATGAATAACGGGATTCAAGTGATCAAGTGAAGTGACTGTTTGCCAAATGCAAAAGATTGTGATACACTTTATCAGTCATGCCCCAGCACTGACTGTAGTCTTTTCTATAAGATGCAGTATCCTATAATATGGTCCAAATTATGAGTGGATCCATTAAATCTCTGGGTTGGGGGGGGGGGGTGATACAAAAAGAGGAACTATCCCAGTGACAATACAGTCTCATTTGCTGCTCCAAGATTTCAACTTGCCCCTGGATCCAGAATAGTGCTTGTTTTAAAGAGCCTAATTGCTGCTCAATGTCATGATTGACTGCAGCTCTGTCCAGAAGTGATAAAAATTACTCTTCCATTCCCTGATGAAATCATGTGTTTGGACCAAGGTTTGAAGAGCTGAACCTGCAACAACAGCAGTAGTGGTCACTGAAATATGAGTCCCAGGAGAACAATAATCAGAAGTCCAACGAACCATCAGGTGCACTTGAGCAGACACCTCACAAGTCCTTCAGCAGGGTAATGCTGGCACTGGCAGCCTTGCATGTGACCTACTTTTATGTTTGAGAAAAAAACACAGAAGCAGTGAGCAATAGGGATGTGGTATGAATCCAAGTCTGGGAAGGAAAGACAATTTGAATGCCAATACAAATGGGATCAAGTGAATATCCTAGAAAGAAAATAAAAGGTGTTCCTTCTTTGTTCAGGGACTGATATATCTGTAATTCCCAAGAAAGGGATAAAAGGACACTCCAGATTCACAACTGCACAGCTCGGCCTCATGGTGAGCGGCCCAGTGAGTTCCTGGGGGAAAAGCAAAAGGCTTTGCCAGCTCCTGGCCATGTCCTACATAGCTCCCAGGGCTTGCTCACCATGCAGATGGCCACGCCTACCGGATTTAGCGCAGGGATTTCCCAGACTCCCCAGCCCTGAGTTCCAGTCCCACAGCCAACCGTCGGAAGACAGACACTCCAGATTCACAGCTGCCAGGCACGCGCGGCAGCAGAGCAGCCGCACATTTATCTTAGACTCTAACGTATTTTAGCACCAGGTCCTTCCCAGGATCTTTCTTATTTATACACTTTAATGATCACTATATTTGCAACAAACTGGAGAGGTTATGGGGAATGAGGAATTAAGATGTCACACTAGAACTCACTTTGAAATATTCAGATAGAGACATCTAGATTGTATACATAGGGCAAGCCACAAAGTGTAACAGAAGAGTGAGAGAGAAATACAGCAACATAGAAAGACAGAGAAACAAAATGTGCCTGCAAAAAGGGGCAGGCAGGGTTTGTGTGGTGGGGGCGTTTTTGGAATATGGTTGGTGGGAATTTTGTTCTTATGGAGGGATAGGTTCTGAAACACTATGTCATGACCCAATTATGAAAATCCTTTTCATTGTATATCTCGCATAGTATAATAAAAATTTAAAAAAGAAAGGGATAAAAAGGATGAAGATTTAGTCCAAACACAGCGTCCTGGCATTGTCTTATCAACTACCTGTAAAAGAGGGGTGTAAGGAATGTTCCTAATGTGAACTTATATGTAAAAGGAGCTAGAAGCCTTTTTCTACAGGTCTTCTGATGCAGTTTCTTCTCCAATTTCCTTGGAATTTTGAGATCTATTAGGAGACGGTTCTGGGCTGGAGTTAGATGGGTTGTGGAGTCTCTAGCAGATTGGGGGCTAAATCGGGTGGGCGAGTCTGATTCTTGATGAAGTGTGTCTGGACCCAGAGTTTTTCTTCTGTCTTGCTGAAAGGTGAATTTTATTGTTTATTATACTAACTTGAGATATACAATTACAAAACTTTTCTTTGCTAGTTTTCAGTCACACAGTGTTCCAGCATCCATTTCTCCACCAGTGCACGTTTCCCACCACTAATATCCCCTGATTCCCCAAGCCTGCCTCTATGGCAGGCATTTTGCCCTCTTCTCTATCTCTCTCTCTCTCTCTCTCTCTCTCTCTCTGTATCTCTGCTCTTACACATTATGGCTTGCATTGCAGGCATTTAGGGGTTAACATGTATATTCCTTTGTCAACATTCAATGCTTACTTCTGGGCTGGCACTACCATTTTCAACAACTATTGCGCTCTAGTCCCTTCTCTGTCTAATACATACTTGCAGTAGATTCTAAACACCGAGAAGTCCTGCGGTCCATTATTTGCTTGGTATTAAATATTCATTTCATACTATTTTTTATATCCCAAAGATGACTGCAGTTATTATATATCAGTCCTTTTCCCTCTGGCTAATTTCACTCAACATGGTTGGTACTTTCCATGTCCATTCATTTATAGGCAAATTTTATAACTTCATTTTTTCTAATAGCTGCATAATATTCCATTGTGTACATGTACAATAATTTCTTTATCCAGTCATTTATTCTCTGGCTCTCTGGTTGTTTACAGATTCTGGCTATTGGGAATAGTGCTGCTATGAACATAGAAGTGCAGATGGTATTTCTGCTGTGTGTTTTTGGGCTTTCAGGGTTCATTCCCAGGAGTCAAATGGAAGCTCAATTTCTGAGTCAAATGAGTCAATTGTTGAGTCAAATGGAAGCTCAATTTCTGGAGGAATGTCCATACTGTTTTTCCAAAAAAGGCTGTACCACAGCCTTTCTGGAAAACAATATGGACATTCCTCCAAAGACTAGAAATTGAACTCCCATTTGACCCAGCCATACCACTCCTGGGAATCTACTCTGGGAAACCAAAAATACGCAGCGGAAACACCATCCCTACTTTTATGTTCATAGCAGCATTATTCACAATAGCCAGAATCTGGAAGCAACCAGAGTGCCCGAAAATCGATGACTGGATAAAAAAGCTTTGGTACATCTACACAATGGAATACTATGCAGCTGTTAGGAAAAAATGAAGTTATAAAATTTGCCTACAAATGGATGGACATGGAGAAGATTATGTTGAGCGAAATTAGCCAGAAGGAGAGAGACAGTTACAGAATGACTGCATTTATCTGCATAACATAAATATATAGGTACATATTATGATACCAATATCCAAGGTCAAGTGAAACATACATCAGGAGGTCCTGTCAAAGGTGGAAATTATCACAAACGTGTGGGAGTCAGAGGCTAGGTAAGACAGAAAATGGAACAGTGTGCTAACAATTGTGAGGGTACTAATGCCAACCTAGAACTGAGCATTGAATAGAGGCAAAAGGATACACATGACAACCCTTTAATGTATGTTCTGTAATCCATAGTCTGGAGAGGAAGGAAAAGAGAAAGATAGAGAAATGGAAAGAAATAAAGAACCTGCCATGGAGGAGGGCTGGGGGGGGGGGAGGGAACCGGGGACGTTGGTGGTGGGAGATGGGCACTGGTGGCGGGATGGGTGCTGCTACACTGTATGACCAAAACCCAAATATGAACTTTTTAATTGTATATCTTTGTAATTGTAAAAATTAAAAAAATTAAAAAAAAATAAATAAATAAAATATGAAAAGATAATAAAAGCAAAATTATAATAAAATTATAAAAAAAAAAAGGCTGTACCAGTTGACATTCCCACGAACAATGGCTAAGAGTCCCTTTCTCCCAGCATTCACAATAGCATTCATTGGCTGTTCTTGCTCTTTTGGATGTGTGCCAGTCTCTGTGGTGTGAGATGGTATTTTATTGTTGTTTTGATTTGCTTCTCCTTGATGATTAGTGATGATGAGCATTCTTTTTTTTTTTTTTGCTTTCTGGGTCACACACTAGCTCTGCACTCAGGAATTAGTCCTGGCGGTGCTCCGGGGACCATATGTGATGCCAGGGATTGAACCTGGGTCAACCATGTGCAAGGCAAATGCCCTATCCACTGTGCTATCACTATGACCCCTCATGAGCATTTTTTCATATGCCTTTTGACCATTCAGATTTCTTCTTTGTTGAAGTTTCTGTTCATTTCTTTTCCCAATTTTTAATGGGTTTGGCTGTTTTCTTCCTGGAAAGTTCTACCAGTGTCCTATATATTATGGATATTAACCCGTTATCACCCACTCTGTCGGCTGTCTTTGTTTCTTGGTCACCATTTCTTTTGTGGTGCAGATGCTGTTTAGTTTCATGTAATCCCATATGCATATCTTTTCTTCCACTTGCTTTGTCAGTGATGTTTCACATTGGAAGAAGCCTTTAGCTTCAATGTGGGGAGAATTTTTCCTGTTTTCTTCTATGTACTTTATGGATTCAGGTCTTATATTGAGATCTTTAATCCATTTTGATCTGACTTTTGTGCATCACATTAGACAGAGGTCTGAGTTCATTTTTTTTTTTACTCATAGCTGCCCAGTATTCCCAGGACCACTTGTTGAAGAGGCTTTCCTTGTGCTCCAGTGGGTCACAGAAGAAATCAAACAGGAAATCCAAAGATTCCTGGAAATAAATGAAAATGAAAACACCAACTATCAGAACTTGTGGGAAACAGCAAAAGCTATGTTAAGAGGAAAGTTCATAGTTCTGCAAGCATTCATAAGGAAAGAAGAAAGGGCCCACATAAATAACCTGACCTCACAGCTGAAAATATTAGAAAAAGATCAACAAAAGATGCCCAACCCAGGCAGAAGGAAGGAAATAATAAAACTTAGGGAGGAAATCAATGAGCTGAAAACCAAAAAAAACAATCTGAAAGATTAATGAAACCAAGAGCTCGTTCTTTGAAAAAGTAAACCAGATTGACAAACCACTGGCAAGACTTGTAAGGACAGGGAAAGAGAGAAACAAAATAAACAGAATCATAAATGTAAAAGAGGGCCATCACAACAGAAGCCACAGAAATCCAAAAGATCATCAGAGATTAATTTGAAAGACTGTATGCCATGAAACATGAGAACTTAGAAGAAATGGACATATTTCTGAATTCCAATAACCTCCCATGGCTGAAACAAAAAGAACTGCAGTATACCTGAATAAGCCTATCACCATCGAGGAAATTGATACAGAAATTAAGTCTGCCCAAACACAAAAGCCCAGATCCAGGTGGATTCATTAGTGAAGTCTACCAAATTTTCAAGAAGGACCTACTCCCAGTCCTTTTCAAGCTCTTCCAGGAAATAGGAGAAACAGAAATGCTCCCAAACAGTTTCTATGAGGCACACATCACCCTCATGCCCAAAGCAGGAAGAGATAATGCAATGAAAGAAAACTATAGACCGACCTCCCTGATGAACACAGATGCTAAAATCTTCAACAAAATACTAGCAAACAGTATCCAAAGACTCACCAAAAAGATTATACATCATAATCAAGTAATATTCATCCCGGGAATGCAAGGATGGTTCAACATTTGCAAGTCAATCAACATAATACTTCATATCAATAAGAAAAAAAAAACATATGATCATATCAATAGATGTAGAGAAAGCATTTGACAAGATCCAGTACCCCTTCATGATTAAATCACTGTATCACTGTCTTCCCGTTCATCGTCGATTTGCTCGAGCAGGCACCAGTAACATCTCCATATGACCTGTCTCATGCAAGTAGAGCCCAAGGGCACCTGCTTGCTCCAGGAACATAAAGAGCCTCAAACCATTCCATCAGGTCATGGGAATGAGGTCTATAATTGTTACTGGTATTTGGCATATCAAATACGACACGGGTAGCTTGCCAGGCTCTGCCGTGTGGGTAACATACTCTTGTAATCATTTCAAAATCCAGCATTTATTGATGAACCACGTGGCAGCTTGTGGCCGTGTGAGCCGGGCTGTGATAGGCTGGTCTGCTAGGTGGAGTTCTGACAAGGGGGAAGTCCGGATGTGGAAAATGGAGGTCCTCATGGAGTGGGGGAGTGGGGGGTCGTCTGGCTTGTTGTGAGGCTCTGCTGGGGTGGTGGGCCAGGGCTAGAACCTGCCATCCTTTCCGGGCACCTCATGAGTGGCTGGGCACAGTGAGAGCCAGTAGCAGCTCTGCCCCATGTCTGTCTCATGATTAAAACCCTCCAAAAATGGGAATTGAAGGAATCTTCCTCAAGATAGTCAAATCTATCTACCAAAAGCCCACAGTGAGTATCATTCTCAATGGGGAAAAATTAAAAGCCTCCCCTAATATAATGGACAAGACAATGTTGCCCCCTTTCACCTATTTTATTCAATATAATACTGGAAGTATTTGCCATAGCATTCAGAGAAGAAAAGGACATTAAGGGCATCCAGATAGGCAAGGAAGAAGTCAAGCTATCACTATTCACAAATGACATGATATTATACCTAGAGAACCCTGAACTCTCTACCCAAAAAATCCTAGAAACAATAGATGCCTATAGTAGAGTGGCAGGGTAGAAAATCAATACCCAAAAAGTCAGTGGCTTTCCTATACACAAATAACAAAAGAGAGGAAAGGGATATTAAGAACGCGGTCCCATTCACAATTGTGCCACAGAAAATTAAATACCTAGGAATCAGTTTAACAAATAATGTAAAGTACCTTTAAAAAGAGAACTACAAAACATTACTTCAAGAAATAAAAGAGGACACAAGGTAGTGGAAACACATTCCCTGCTCATGGATCGGGAGAATCAATAATGTCAAAATGGTAATACTCCCTAGAGCTTTATACAAATTCAATGTCATCCCTATAAGGATACCCATGACATTCTTTAAAAAAAAAATGTCATGGGTAGAATTGACCAAACACTTCTGAAATTTGTATGGAATAATAAACCGCCATGGATAGCTAAAGCAATCCTTGGGAAAAAGAAGATGGGAGGCATCACCTTTCCCAACTTCAAACTCTACTACAAAGCAGTGGTTATTAAAAAAGTATGTTATTGGAATAAAAAATAGACCTGTGGACCTATAGAATAGAGTTTAGTATTCTGACAACCAACCTCAAATACATGAAAAATTAATCTTCGATAAAGAAGCAAAAAAGTATGAAATGGAGCAAGGAAAGCCTCTTCAACAAGAGGTGCTGGGGAAACTCGGCAGCTACATGTAAAAAATTGAATTTAGACCTCTGTCTATCACCATCCACAAAAAATCAGATCAAAATTGATTAAAGATCTCAATATTAGACCTGAATCCATAAAGTACGTTGAAGAAAATATAGGAAAAAACCCTCCACAAGATTGAAGCTAAAGACATCTTCAAAGAAGAAACACCACTAACAAAACTGCAGGAAGAAAAGATAAACATATGGGACTATATGAAGCTAAAAAGCTTCTGCACCTCAAAAGAAACAGTGACCAAGATACAAAGACAGTCCACAGAATGGGAAAGAATATTCACCCAATACCCATCTGATAAGCAGTTAATATCCAGGATATATCAGGCACTGGTAGAACTGTACAAGAAGAAAAGAACCAACCCCATATATAAATGGGGAGAAAAAATGAACAGAAACTTCAGCAAGGAATAAGTTCAAATGGCCAAAAGACATACGAAAAAATGCTCATCATCATTAATCATCAGAGAGATGCAAATCAAAACAACAATGAGATATCATTTCATACCACAGAGACTGGCACATATCCAAAAGAACAAGAACAACTAGTTCTGGCGTATGTGGGAAAAGGGGACACTCATCCATTGTTGGTGGGAATGTCGACTGGTACAGCCTTTCTGGAAAACAATATGGATATTCCTCCAAAGACTAGAAATTGAACTCCCATTTGACCCAGCCATACCTCTCCTGGGAATATACTCTGGGAAGCCAAAAACATGCAGTGGATACACCATCCCTACTTTTATAATCATAGCAGCATTATTCACAATAGCCAGAATCTGGAAACAACCAGAGTGCCCAAAAATTGATGACTGGATAAAGAAACTTTGTACATCTACACAATGGAATACTATGCAGCTGTTAGGAAAAATGAAGTTATGAAATTTGCCTATAAATGGATGGATATGGAGAGGATCATGATGAGTGAAATTAGACAGGAGAGAGACAGATATAGAATGACTGCATTTATTTGCATGACATAAATATATATACATATATATGCATATTATGATACCAATATCCAATGTCAGGCGAAATGTGGATCAGGAGGTCTTGCCAAAGGTCAAGACTACCACAAATGTGTGGGAGCAGAGGTTAGGTAAGACAGAGAAAGGAACAGTGGACCAATGATTGTCAAAAGTTAATTACAATCTACAACATGTAAGAGAGGGGAGACAGAGAGAGAGAGAGAGAGAGAGAGAGAGAGAGGGAGAATGGAGAACCTGCCATGGAGGCTGGCTATGGGAGGGAGTAGGGTATCGGGGACATTGGTGGGAGGTGGGCACTGGTGGAGGGATGGGTGCTGGAACACTGTATGGCTTTAAATATAAACATAAACATATTTGTAATTGTCAAAAATAAATAAATAAATGTAATTAAAAAATAAATGTGAAAATCACCTGATTAAATGCAAATATTTTGTGATATGTAAATGAATTATAAAAATGTTGCATTTAAGTTACAATAGTTAAAGCAAAAATATTAAAGATAGGTGCGGGAGCGATAGCCCAGCGGGTAGGGCGTTTGCCTTGCACGTGGCTGGCCTGCACTGGCCCAGGTTCGATCCCGGCATCCCATATGGTCCCGAGCACCGCCAGGAGTAATTCCTGAGTGCAGAGCCAGGATTACCCCTGAGCATCGTCAGGTGTGACCCAAAAAGCAAAAAAAAAAAAATAATAAAGATTTATCTATAGCAAATAAATACCCATGAATATAGCTAGTGCACACTAGTTAAATTATAATAGATAGGTTACTTGCCTTCTATGTAGCTCAGACAAATTCGGCTCCCAGCATATTGTTTTCTGAGCATGTCCATTAGTCTGTGGAACAGACTAATCTTCCCTACCCTTCCCTGTAATTCCTGAGAACAGTGCCAGAAGTAATCCCTCGGCACTGCTGAGTGTAACCCTAAAATCAAATAAAAATTTTAAGTAACATGAAAAGAAACTATGATGTATCAAAATGTCAATGGATTGATTTGTATGGTGTATTAAAATAGTCAATTGACATAAGACAGTAGAATAGAATTAGATACACAAAATATTTGAAAAGCTTACAGTAAGAAAATAAGCTAGCTAAAAATATGACTCAACTTTTAATAAATTATTATTCATTAAAACTGAGATAATGTGCTATCACTTAATGCTTAATGTAATATCACTTAGAGGAGCTCTTAATGCCAATGAAGAACATGCATAGAAATAAGTTCCAGAAGCAGTTCCTAAAAAATTCATTTCTGTAAAGCATGAATTTTCAATAGTCTGGACATATAATTATTTTATCCTATGTCATATAATTAATAAAGAATTGTTTTCATTTTGTTTCCAGAGGTAACAAATTTGAAAGGAAGAATAGCATGCACTAGGTGGAAAATGTAAAAGATTCATGTGTTCTAAAGTCGCTATGAATTATGTTTAAGAGAAATATAAATATATTTTCATTTAATTTTTTAATTTCTAAAATTCTTGGCAAACATATACAAATCCAAGATGGAGGCAAACAAATATAAAAATGCACACAGTCCGTATGGCTTCAATACCATGTTACTATTTTAAGGGAATGTCATTGTGGCAGCTTCTAACTTATAGAAAGTTAATATATGTTCCAAGAGAAAGGAGAGGGTCAGGTTTTTCAAGTGTTGAGAGGAAACTTGGAAATGAGCTGAGAGCACATATTTTTGATAACTTTTCTCAGTACAAGAATATTAAGTAAGAAATTCAGAATACAGAATATGCTAAAAACTGTTTCCCCAGTGGCTAAGTATAAATTATAAATTAACAAAATTCATCTAATGTAAATATGTATCAAAGTAAAAGCAACAAATTAAGTATATATACTACTTTAAAGAATACTTTAAAGCAAATATTTTAAAAAGGTTAACAAATTAAATCAGCAGATAAAAATAAAACAAGATTTTCTTACTATAACAAAAATTGGGATAGAAATTAAAAAAATGAAAAAAGGAAAATTTAAAATAAAATTGTAGGCCTAGAGAAATGGCCCAAAGATTGAGTGTTTAAGTTTAAGAAACTGCCTGGAACTCCTAGAATAGCACAGGACCTTGTTAACCGCCATTAACAACTCCTGAGCACTGTACTGAGAGTAGTCCCTAAAAACCATCTGGTACAACACAAAGACCTAAAGCCAAACAATAAATAAAAATCACATTTGTGTGTTTGGGAACATATAATTACAATAATAATTATAGAATTAATTAAAATATCAATACAGTTGTAAAATAATATATGCCGCACTTCACAGACTAAGAATCCCTAGAAGTGTCAGCTGTCCTTTCCCTAAGCTCTTTGAGCTTACCTAGAACAAGCAACAACCTTATAAAGTAATTGAATAGATTTTTAAATGATTCCATTGCCTAGCCTTTAAATCATAATAAAAGACATCTGTGGAACAGACTAATCTTCCCTACCCTTCCCTGTCCTATTTAATTACTTACACTCTAGACAGTGAAAATGAAAATAGTTGTCAATGTGACTGAAACTAGAAACTCTGTATTTCCTACAGTCATCTTGCATATATATATATATATATATATATATATATATATATATATTCATAATTACAG
Source organism: Cryptotis parvus (assembly GCA_021461705.1). Classification (NCBI taxonomy): domain Eukaryota; kingdom Metazoa; phylum Chordata; class Mammalia; order Eulipotyphla; family Soricidae; genus Cryptotis; species Cryptotis parvus. The sequence goes on from JAJIBD010000545.1 coordinate 59,676, forward strand.
CTAATCAAGATTCAGAATTAGCTAAAATTCAAAGACCTGTAACTTAAGATATCATTGCTTATCAAAATTCTACTTATACAGTCAGACTATGAGGGAGAGAGTCAGAGAAAGGCACACAAGCAGACACAGAGTAACTGTTATCCTCCAGTATCCATGTGGTCTTTCAAACTATTGGCTACAGCAGCCTTTTGAGTACAAAAGTCATCACTGAAGTTATTTCTAAGACTGCAGACCACACATTGTCATATTAGCTACATGTTAACACCCAGATAGACCTATGACCTAGGTTTTTCCACATAGTTTTTGCCCAATTTCTTCTGCGGACAAGGCTACTGCTCATAGTTACCACCATTTATTTTCAAATTCTTACCTTTGTAAATTTTGTTTAGTCAAATATTTTCATATTCATGCAAGTTGTCATTTCTATGGGAAACTGTGTAGCACTCCGACAGTTTGAATTCTATTCTAATTGATCTCTACTTAATTTAACCATTAGAGTTCAGAACATTGATAACTAATACAACTGTTAATACCAAATGCATATATTAATTTGCTTGTTCTTATAATAAAATTTAATGTTTCATTAAATAAACCTTAGAAACCTTGTCTTAATTCGCTAACTTATTTGAAAGTCTATGCCATTGGCAAAATATCTTCAAAGGAAAATAAATCTTTAAGCAACTAACCTACATTTAGCCTCCAATTGTTTCCGTGTACCTTGGGTAGGAATAAATGGTCAGACTATAAGTATTTTAGAATCTAGTACAAGCTTAGTAGTCTCTTTTGCAGCTAGTAAGGTTTCCAGGTGCAAGACTCAGTCATTTTACAAAATGCACATATAAATAATTATGTTCCAATTGAACTTCATTACAAGTTCATAGTCCAGGTCTATTCTATAGACCATAACGTACTGATCTTGTTTTAGAGAATCATGTTGAAGGAAATAAAAAGAAGATAACCTGAGAAACTATTCTATTTTGGTATTATTCAAACTGCAAATTTCTCCCTGCATTAACATATGCCTCAGAGACCTGGGCCCTACGAAAGCAGGATGAGAACACTATTCAGGTCTCCCAAAGAGGAATAGAAAGAGCTATGCTTGGAATATCACGCCTCACTCAAGTGAGAGAAGGAATCCGGAGTTCTGGCCTCCATTGACGTTCCAGAGTCAGGGACGCTGTCTCATTTGCCAAGCCATTGAAAATCAAAACTAGTCTTTAAAAAAATCATATACTTTACAGCCTTTTATACTTTACAGCCTTATTCACTGACTTTCTAACTTTGATCTCATACTCACAGACACCTCTCTTCCTTTTAACATATTAAGTAACTTTTATATTAAATAACATTACATAGCTTTTATATTTCTACTTTGAAATAAGTAGATTTCCAATAAAAGACTATTTCCACACACCAATTGACAAATTTTGTTAACCTCAGTACTTTTAGTCTTTTATGCATCAGTCATTATATACTCCAAATACCCTGCCATTTTTGTTATGGAAATCTGGTTAACGTATGAGATCCCCCCAATAGTAAAGTGTCAAGGGAAATAATTGTACATAAAATTAAAAATGATGGAGCCCCACCATACTGAACTTTTGCTTGTCAAACAAATGTGAGGATTTATTCCCTTTGCTCTTTGGGAGCGAAAACTAGAAACAATAAATGAGAGTAGTATTCTAATAAACTGGAAAATTTGTTAATATTCACATCTTGTAGATGTCACCTATTTTAAGAAATTAAACCTCAGATTTATTTGGTTATTTTTAAAAGAAAACAAATTATTGAGCCTTTCCCCAAACATATGTAATTCTATCCACAGGCAGCTTTAGGGACTCTCCTTCATTAAGACTGAATTCTGTCTCTGCTGTTGTCAGTAAAAATCACGGTAAATAGCCAGACTTTTACTGTTAGCTGACAGCCAGATGTTCCTTCCTTATACTATAACCCAGTTGCTTAATGTAGATCATTAACTGCCCTAAGTACTAACTTTTTATTAACACCACTCAAAAAACAAAAATATATATCTTCAAAAGTCTCGATTATTTTTCAAAAAACAAAAAATGTATATCTTCAAAAGTCTCAATTATTTTTTAGAAAAATATTTTGAGAGGATTACATTTAAAGTTGAAAATTCCACTCTCAAATATCCAGTGCAGTTAAAATACTTTTGAATATTTATATCACTGTTAGAACAGGGAATGGCTAAGAGGATTTGTGCTTTCCTCCATGTGACATGGCATACTAAAATTTTAAGCACTATCAGTCAACTGCAGGTGTTGAATGTTCACTTACACTGAGATTAAATTTATGAATTTAAGGAAATAACATTCTTCATGCTAAACAGATATTTTCATCTTTGAAATTAATTCAGGTGCATACTTGTAGTCTATACTTCACTGAGATATAGAGATCTATTTTCTTTCTTTAATTGACATAAATTTAAGTGTTTAATGTCTTAAAATTATGATCATATAATGTTCATGTAACTAGATTTTTTTGATGGAAGAAAATAGGAACTATAGAAATTATTGGAAGTACGGAAACTATTGCATTAAAAACTATTGGAATAAAAAAATGGGTCAACAGTCTGTTGAGGAGATTGATGCCCTCTGAGTATTGCCAAAAATAGCTTCCTATGTGTCCCCATAAACATGGGGGCTAAAGGTTCAAAATAATCACTAATAAGTAATTTTGATGACATAGGATTGAAATTATAACCTTTTAAATAGTTTTCTTACTTCTTATGGTAAAATAAGTTGTGTTTTGACTTGATTCTGATCATCTATATTCTAAATGTACAGTTTCTGAATGAAAGCTTTTGAATTATTATTTAGAAAATTATTGCACACAGAGAAACCTAATGGAATTTAAAATGAAATAACAGCAGAGACATTTGTTTTCTTGAAATTGAGCAAATTATATGACAGTGCATATATATTGAAAACCAGCAATTGTCAACATATATAATCTTGCATGTTATATATTAAATATTATATAATATATCACAATGTTTATATATAACAATTGATCATTAAAAATGAATTGTGATGATTATTATAATAATGAATTGGGACTTTATGATATAAGACAACTTATAAGGATTTATTTTCAAAATTATGTAGTAATCAAAGTTTGCTAAGATCTGTGTCAGGGGTCCAGCTGGATTTTAACTATAAACCATTTATAAATATACAAAGATGTTTTCCCTGTTACATTTTCTAAATGCAACAGTAAATGTTATATTTAGAACATGCTTTTCAAGCTGGTCCTAGAAAATTTCCTAATTTTCCTGAATCCTGTCAGGAAGCTGTGGGGTTTCCTTTTATCTCAAGGACTGGTGTCATTTGGACAAATTATGAGTTCAGCTCCTCTCCAAAAAGCCTTTACTTTAATAATAATAAATGATATTTAAACAAGCTCTGCTATTACAATCAAAGATAAGGGAATTTCCCAGACCTCTAGCTCTTGTCAGTACACCAACCATGCACTGGACCAGTTCTCCTACCAAAGTGGATGAATCTACTTCAAGTCAGTCCCATTTACATACGCAAAAAGCCATAATCCTTTCTTCAGGGAGAAATCATTTCTTCAGGGAGGGTAGCATCAACACAGATCAAGAAAAAAGCTTTTAGGTGTAGATGTAGGGTGATGCTACACTTGTTTCAGGTCTAAACAAATGATTATGCCAGGGCCTAGACCTTTCCTCTGAGAACATCTCTTATGTCAAAACACTGGGGAGAGAGGGCTGGTATAAAGAAATAAATCTTCCTGGATGTATATGTATGGGGAGAATCACATCATAATTTCAAGGACTCATGTAATCAAGACGGTACTCACAAGGTGCTTCTTATTTCTTTTCTGCACCAGGGCAATTCAGAGTGTCTTGTCCTCTCTTTACTGAAAGGGTCATGTTTGCTTGCCTGAGGGAAAACGAGCAAGATCCTTCCTTTGATTTTCAAAGGGAGTCTCAATGTAGCCAGGGTCGTGGCCTCCCAGTAGATTCTAATTGTTCCATGCTGGGACTACTGGGTATTAAAAGGAATTGTGCCCATCTAGATAGCATTGAAATCATAATAGATTTATGTTAATATTTTATTAATTCAGAGTCTAAATAACTCCTGTAACTGTCACACCCTCCATCAGTGTTTACAAAAAATAGGGATCTCCAGCATGAACCCTGGCTTAATGACATATAAATGATTTAAACTGTAAGTAGCTTAAACAGCAAAGATCCCAAGCTAGTTAGTGTCAGGGAATGCCCCCAGGGTCACCAACAGTGCTGGGAAGCGAGTTCCCTTCTACCTCCAAAGCCAGCGGGAATGGATGAAGACTCAGGAATCCGATGCAGTTTTAAAAGGCTTTACTTATCACAGGTTCAGGCATACAAATCAGCAATAGGAAAAACCCTGTGCTTAGCATTCCTGGCTAGAACCCCAGCCATGTGTCGGCCAAGATGGCAGCTGCCACATGTTAAGGCCCTGTCAAGAGGAGACAAAGACAAAACTCCCAAGAAGGGTGCGAGCTCACAAAGAGAGAGCTTGCTTGGAGGCAAACAGCATTTCTCTCCGGTCTAATTACTTAGAGATCCAACGTAGCCAGGCAAATATGCTGGTAAGATCTAGCTAGTCCCACGATGATTGTGGTAGCATGAGAGAATATTTATTTATACCAGCCAGTACAGAATACATGGTCAGATAAGACTGCCACATTTAGACTTCCCCTTATCTACAAAGTGATTTGCAGGCAGCAATCCAGGGCAGATGCAGAGGCTTTTAGGCTTTTAGGTGTTGTTGGAGGACAGATTTAGCTAATCTGGGAGCTTTGTTGTTTTGCCCACACCCAGCTTAATCTTATTTAAGTCAAGGTTCATTCTAATGAGACCTCTCTTCTATGTAAACACTGCTAGAGGGTGTGGCACTTACAGAAGTCACCTTGATTGAATAACTTCTGACTTATACATCTACTAAGACTTCTATGTTTTCTAGATTGGGCACAGCTCCTCTTTATACCCACTGCACCCAACGTGGGACAGTTAGAATTTACTAGGAGACTACCACCCTGGCTACGTTGAGACTATAGGAAGACTATAGGAAGGATCCTACTAGTTTGCTCTAAGCAGGCAAGAGTGACCCTTTCAGTACACGAGAACAAGATACTCAGAATCACCCTGGTGCAGATAATAATAAGAAGGACCTTGTGGGTACCATCTAGATTACATGAAGCTCATGAAGTTAAGATGTATTACTTTATATCAGCCCTCTCTCTCTCCAGTGCTTTACATAAGAGATAATCTCCTTAGTCCTTGGCATAACCTTTGTTTATACCTGCAATAAGGTGTGCACTACACTCTGTTGAGGGTTCTTTGCTGACATGACAACCTCCCAATTGGATTACTTTAGTGTATATAAGGGGCTGATTTGAGGCCCCCTTCACCTTTGCCTTTTGGTTCCTCAGCCTTCAGCTTTTGGCTCCTGCGGCTTTTGGCTTTTGGCTTTGGCTTTTTGGCCTTTTGCTCCTTCTTCTGGGTAGGACTCAGCTCGGGTGAGATCTTTTCTCTATGGTGGGAGACTTAGGCTCTTTTGTATGGTCTAAGTTCGGACCAGAGCTAGAGTTTGTTCATTATATTGGATTGCTGTGGAAGAGCTTTTGTACTATTAAAAGCCGTTTTTTGGAACTGCACCGGATTCGTGAGTTTTCATCTGTTCTCCGGCGTCCTCGGAGGTAGAAGACAACCTCTGTCCTGACACTGTTGGGGACCCCTGCGGCCGTTCCCGACAAGGTGTCCTGCAACAAGTTAGTCCATGTCATTCAACATAATCCAGTATTAAAAAATATATATATTTAATAATTTTGGTTATCATTGGGGATTACACTTAACATTTTACAATTATTACATTCTAATTTGGGATTATAGCACTTTTATTTCAATGATACCTGCTCATGGTTCCTATTGCTTCTCCTTAAATCATTTCAATTTTAAATGCCACAAAATTGCATCTTTTCATTGAGAATATTAAATTCTCAATCATTTTAAAGCATTAGCCTCTGAAATTATTTATTAAAGAATGAGTTGTTAAGCAAAAGTTACAATATGATTTTTCTTAGACTAATATAAAAAGACGAAAAAAGCTGTAAGCCAGTTTGACAATAATGCTATCTTTTTAGAATTTCTCATTCATTTGTCTTATTAAACAAGGCAAATGAATTTATGTGGCTTTGGTAATTTTTATAGTGTTCTTATATTACAATATGTAATAATAACTTTATAATTTATTTCAGGGCAAACATACTATCAACTTTTGTTTACATAAAATTATCTAATCTTATCCCTCATTTTAAGGAATGTTTTATTTGATATAAACACTTTCATTGTTTAAAAATAGACTTCTGTTCTTTTTTAGAACCTATGGAATTCAGTTACTGATGGGAGAACTATTTAATACTGTGTATTTCCTAATTCACACTTACATTGATGATAAATCAGTTTTCAAATTTGACTTTTACTTTTCTAATTTTTTCCTTTATAAAAAAAATTTAATCAACTGACTTCCATAAGTTACAACAGTCAAGAAGACACCAAAAAATGCATGGTGCAAGCAAATCCACCTAAACTGGAACATGTTATTTATTCTCTGGTACACTGGAAACACCATAGATTGGCATTTTGCCCCATAGCACTTTGACTGTATCAACCCACTGCCTTCTGTCTGGCTCCCAAACTTTCTGAGAAAAAAATTAATATGTGATGAATCACTGTTATTTTATTCTTGCAAAACTATCGCCTTGTTTTTAAGTTTTTACTTTGTGTGAATCTTGATGTGAATCTGGATATGAATCTCTTAGAAATCATCCTATGTAGAGTTATTAGAATTTGAGAATATTTTATTTGGGTCTTTAATAATATTTTGTATTAAATTTATATAAAATGCTCCTGATTTTTAATCATATTTCTTTCATAATTCATAAGACTGCATACTTTTTTAATTTATCTCATCAATATTCTTTTCATTTTAAAATTATCTCCTAGAATTTGTAAATGCTATGAGTGCAATAGACAATAAAGAGAATGTTTCAGTATGTGACTAGAATTTCTAATACACATCAATGTTTCCAATAAGGCTGTGTATTAGTTTCAAATTTACATTGCAAATATATTTCAGAAAGAAAATCACTGTATCACTGTATCACTGTCTTCCCGTTCATCATCGATTTGCTCGAGCGGGCCCCAGTAACATCTCCATATGTCCTTTCTCATGCTAGTAGAGCCCAAGGCATCTGCTTGATCCAGGAACATAAAGAGCCTCAATCCATTCCGGAATGAGGTCTATAATTGTTACTGGTATTTGGCATATATATCAAATACAACACGGGTAGCTTGCCAGGCTCTGCCGTGCAGGTAGCATACTCTTGAAGGCATCTCTAAGTCCAGCATTTATTGATGAATCGCGAGGCCGCTTGCAGCCGCGCGAGCCGGCAACTGATAGGCCGGTCTGCTGGGTGGAGGTCTGACGAGAGAGAAGTCGGATGTGGAAAATGGAGGCCCTCATGGAGTGGGGGGTCATCTGGCTCACGTTGCGAGGCTCTGCTGGGGTGGTGGGCCAGGGCTAGAACCCACCATCCCTCCCGGGTGCCTCATGAGCAGCTGGTCACAGGGGAGAGCCAGTAGCAGCTCTGTCCCATGTCTGCGAGTCTCTGGACTGGCATACCTGAGCCAGATATTAGAAAGACTGCTGTAGGGTGGGACTCGATGAGCGGGGCGCTGATAGGCTGGTCTGCTGGGTGGAGGTCTGTCGAGAGAGAAGTCCGGATGTGGAAAATGGAGGCCCTCATGGAGTGGGGGGGTCGTCTGGCTTGTTGCGAGGCTCTGCTGGGGTGGTGGGCCAGGGCTAGAACCCACCATCCCTCCCGGGTGCCTCATGAGCAGCTGGTCACAGGGAGAGCCAGTAGCAGCTCTGTCCCATGTCTGCGAGTCTCTGGACCGGCATACCTGAGCCAGATATTAGAAAGACTGCTGTAGGGTGGGACTCGATGAGCCGGGCGCTGATAGGCTGGTCTGCTGGGTGGAGGTCTGAGCCGGATTTAAGAAAGACTGCTGCAGGGTGGGACTCGATGAGCCGGGCGCTGATAGGCTGGTCTGCTGGGTGGAGGTCTGTCGAGAGAGAAGTCCGGATGTGGAAAATGGAGGCCCTCATGGAGTGGGGGGGTCGTCTGGCTCGTTGCGAGGCTCTGCTGGGGTGGTGGGCCAGGGCTAGAACCCACCATCCCTCCCGGGTGCCTCATGAGCAGCTGGTCACAGGGAGAGCCAGTAGCAGCTCTGTCCCATGTCTGCGAGTCTCAGAAAGAAAATAAGCTCATAAAATTTAAGAATGAAATAAACTCAAATTGACACAGAAGGTAGCTCTGCAGTTGCATGACTTACATGCTCTAGGATGTAAGTGCAAATCTCCACATCCCTTCAAGTAACTCTTGAGAACTGGAGACTTGGAGACTTTCACTATCACTAAGATCTCAGGAATTGCAAGTCTGAAGCATCTCTCTGCATCCTCAAAAAGATAGAACCTTTTAACCCAGGTGACAAAGGATTGCTGGATGTGGGTTCTGAGTGTCTGTTGGAGGACATGTTTAGCTAATCTGGGAGTTTTGTTGTTTTGCTCACTCCCAGCTTAATCTTATTTAAGCCAATGTTCATTCTAATGAGATCTCTCTTCTATGTAAACACTTCTAGAGGGTGTGGCAGTTACAGAAGTCACCTTGATTGAATAACTTCTAACTTATACATCTACTAAGACTTCTATGTTTTCTAGATTGGGCACAGCTCCTCTTTATACCCACTGCACCCAACGTGGGACAGTTAGAATTTACCAGGAGACTACCACCCTGGCTACGCTGAGACTAAAGGAAGACTATAGGAAGGATCATACTAGTTTGCTCTAAGCAGGCGAGTATGACCCTTTCAGTACATGAGAACAAGATACTCAGAATCACACTGGTGCAGATAATAATAAGGACCTTGTGGGTACCATCTAGATTACATGAAGCTCATGAAGTTAAGACGTATTACTTTATATCAGCCCCTCTCTCTCCAGTGTTTTACATAAGAGATAATCTTGGGATTAGTCCTTGGTGTAACCTTTGTTTATACCTACAATAGGGTGTGGCACTACACTCTGTTTAGGGTTCTTTGTTGGCATGACAACCTCCCGATTGGATTACTTTGGTGTATATAAGGGGCTGACTTGAGGCCCCTTCACTTTTGACCTTTTGCCTTTTGGTTCCTCAGCCTTCAGCTTTTGGCTCCTGTGGCTTTTGGCTTTGGTCTTTTGCTCTTTGACCTTTTGCTCCATCTTCTAGTGCTGTGGAAGAGCTTTTGTACTATTAAAAGCCATTTTTTGGAACTGCACCGGACTCGTGAGTTTTCATCTGTTCTCCCGGCGTCCTCGGAGGTAGAAGACAACCTCTGTCCTGACACTGTCGGGGACCCCGGCGGCGTTCCCGACAAGTGTCCAGAGCACTGTTTTAGAGAGCCCACAAGTTTTTAATGGAGTATATATTTTTAAATATATATAAGGTATATTTATAAATTTTTTCTGTATTTAATATGATTGTATACACATACATATATTAGTAGACTCTTCTCAATTAGATCCAAAACACTTTTTTTCTTATGGAGATACTAAATTAGCAATTTATTAGGGAACTGAACTTTTAATTTTTTTAACTCTTTGGGTGACACCCAATGACGCTCAGAAGTTATTCCTGGCTCTGTACTCAGGAATTACTCCTGGCAGTGCTCTGGGGATAATATAGGATGCCAGGGATGGAATCCAGGTCTGCTGCATGCAAGGCAAATGCCCTCCCCACTGTACTATCTTTCCAGCTCCTGAAATTTAATTTCTATATTTAAACATCCCCCTTTTTTTGGTAGGGCTCTCTCTCAGATAATATTATCTCTATGCTGGGACTCCTTTCTGGTAGAATCCTCTTTGGTAGTAGTCTCTTTCTGGTGGGATCCTCTTTGGTGGGAGACTTGGGCTCTCATGTATGGTCTAAGTTCTGACCAGAGCTAGAGTTCTTTCATTATATTGGATTGCGGTTATATTGGTAGAGCTTTTGAACTATTAAAAGACTTTTTGGAACTGCAGTGGACTCAGGAGTTTCCATTCATTCCCTGGTGACCTTGGAGGTAGAAGATAACATCTGCCCTGATACTGTTGGGAACCCCATAGGCTCCCCAACACCTAGACAGATATACTGGGCAGAGCTGCTACTGGCAGCTGTCCCTCTCTCAGCTGATCATGAGGCATTCAGGAGGGGAGGCGAGTTCTATACCTGGCCTTCCATTCCAATAGAGCTTCACAATAAGCCAGAGGAACCCCCACACATTGAGGGCTGCCAATTTCAACATTCAGACTCCACAGCTGGTCAGAGCTCCACCCAAGGGAAAAGCCAATCTGAAGCCCTGCTCGTCAGAGTCCCACCCTACAGCGAAGCCTATTTTAAGTCCAAGTATGCTTGAACCAGAGACACAGAAGATATACTGGCAGAGTTGCTACCAGCTCTCCCTGTACTCAGCTGACCATGAGGCATCCATGAGGGAAGGTGAGTTCCAGCCCTGGCCTACCATCCCAATAGAACCCCGCAAGAAGTCAGAGGAACCCCCCACACCCTCCGGGCTGCCATTTTCAACAATCAGACTCTACAACTTGTCAGAGCAACACCCAAAAGAAAAGCCAATCTCTCCCTTTTGAGGTTCATCAGTAAATGCATGAACTGAGAGCCTACTACCGAGAGTATATCATCCACATGGCAGTGCCTAGAAATCTGCCTGTGTTATACTTGATATGCCAAAATCCAGTATCAATTATAGATCTCATTCCTAAGATCTGAACTTTTTTTGGTAGGGCTCTCTCTCAGATAATATTCTCTCTATGCTGGGACTCCCTTCTGGTAGAACCCTCTTTGGTAGTAGTCTCTCTCTGGTGGGATCCTCTTTGGTGGGAGACTTGGGCTCTCATGTATGGTTTGAGGCTCTTCATGTCCCTGGTGCTAGTAGATGGCCTTAGGCTATACTAGCATGTGACAAGAAGTATGAACATATTACTCGTACCCACTCGAGCTAATCAATGAACAACAGGAAGACAAGTGATACAATTGAAATGAAGTGATTTAATCCTTAGTTTCTATATTTAAAGCTGTTGATGGATTTTTTAAAACCCCTGAACATCTATTGATGTCTTGACAACTTTTGGCTACCAGCCTAATAAAACCATAGCCAGTAATTTATTTAATCAATCACAGAACACCATAAAGGACTCTTTAGTTTGTTTTGTTTGACTTTCTTACTATTGATAATGTTCCAGTACACTGTTGCCTAGAGCCTCTGCATCTTGCCTGGAATTACCTCCTGCAGGGCACATTGTAGACAAAGGGCAGAAAGCAGTTTGAATCTATGATTTTATGTGTCAGTATATCTTACCATGTAGTCTATGTTAGCTGGTACAAATATTTTATCTAATGCTACCACAATCATCATGATACTAGATAGATCTTAGCAGTATATTTATCTGGCCATGTTGGATCTCTCAGTAATTGGACCAGAGAGAAATGCTGTTTGCCTCTAAGCATACAAGTGTGGCTCTCTAATAAGTTGAAAGACTAATATACAAAACAACTATGAAGTAATCACAAGAGTCTTGTGAAGGCTTGAAGAAACATATACCTGGCTGTAGAATATCCATTGGTACAGATACATGCCCTTCCCCAACCTCTACATAGGACTTGCAAGGACCCTTACTAGACAGATCTTGGCTGGGGCAATAATAACATTTTAATGGAACTAGGTGAAGTCCTGGGAGAAGTTACCTGAGGGGGATTGACGCTAACTTCTTTCATTGATGTGGGCTGATCTGGGTTGTAAAGTTATAAAAACTGTAGCCTGCTTTCTTCCGAGCCTTTTTGCCTTCTTACCTTTTCTCTTCCTTCTCTTTGCCTACTGCCTCCTCTCTCCTTACTTTTCCCTGTTGGGTCTCAGCATGTGGTAGTGACCTTCTTGGCCTAGTATTCTAAACCTACATATCACCGGAGCCCAGCTAGGAACCTAAAGTCTGGACTTTTCCTACCACCGAATTGTATAACAGAACAAGTGTGAGTAAAGTCTTTTGAAACTTTGCTAGATTCTCAGGTCTTTCTCCATCTGCCAGCCGCTGACCTCCTGGGGCAAAAGAATATCCCTAGACCTGCTCCTGTATTTTGCCAGGATGCCCAGTGTACCCCAACAGTTACTTTAATTTTTCTTACTATTGATAATATATTTTTCTTTTCACAAATTAACTCATACTATTTATTGATTATATATGCCAATAAGATATCTAAGTTCTACTGGAAGATATGATTGTATTTCTATTTTTTAACTACTTGTGAAATATTATTGTGCTGCTTAAGGATATGTTTCTTGTAAAAATGTTTTATATAAAAAAAGGTTTGCTCACATGTGTGGGGAGGGGCCAGGCTGGCCAGACTTGGAGTGGGGATTTGGGCTCCCCTGGGCTTTCCTCCACTTCCTCGCAGCTACCCCAGAAGAGAGACATGCCAGACCCACAGCTCCATCTGTGGGCAGATGTGCGACAATCTTAAATAGTACTAGATGTTAGGATCAGGTCCTTCCCAGTATCTTTCACATTTATACACTGTATGCAATACTAGGCAGGTTCTAGTAGTGATCCTTCAACCCAGTGAGCCTAGCAGGAAGCCAGAGCAACCCCCACACCATGAGGTCAGTCATTCTCAAAATCCAGACTCCTTAGCTCCTCAGCGCTCCACCCAAGAGAAAACCTTATCTTTCCCCATTGAGTTTCATCAATAAATGCTCGAGATGAGAGTCTTCAACAGAGTATACCACCTACATGGCAGAGCCTGGCAAGCTACCTGTGTTTTATTTGATAAGCCAAAAAAATTAACAATTATCGACATCATTCCCATGACCTGAAATAATGGTTTGAGGTTTTTCCTGTTGCTGGAGCAAGCAGATGCCCCTGGGGTACACTCGCTTGTAACAGGACATATGGAGATGTTACTGGTTTCCAATTGAGCAAATCAATGAACAACAGGAAGACAGTGATACAAGTGAAAAAATGTTTGATAATGCATAATTTATACACTATTATAATATAATTATATTATTCACCCCATGGGCCCTGGATGGTTGATGGTCAGACATAGAAAACGCCTGGGTTCCCTGGGATGAACTCAAAGCCATGACAGAGCCTATCAAGCTACCTGTGGTGTATTTCATATGCCAAAAACGGTAACAATAATGGAACACATTCCCAATGAATAGAGACTTTACAGGCTCCACTCGAGCAAATAAATTGATGAATAATGGGAAGACAAGTGACAAGTGACATTGTAATTAACAATATATAATTATATATAATTCACTGTATCACTGTATCACTGTCTTCCCGTCATCATCAATTTGCTCGAGCGGGCACCAGTAACATCTCCATATGTCCTGTCTCATGCTAGTAGAGCCCAAGGGCATCTGCTTGCTCCAGGAACATAAAGAGCCTCAATCCATTCGGAATGAGGTCTATAATTGTTACTGATATTTGGCATATCAAATACAACATATATATTTGATATATAATTATAATATAAATAATATTAGTAATAAAACATATAAATATTATAATTAAACACTCTTATAATAATAGTTATCTACCCATTCACTGTATCACTGTCACTGTCTTCCTGTTCATCATTGATATGCTCGGGGGACACCAGTAACATAACCATATGTCCTGTCTCATGCTAGTAGAGCCCAAGGGCATCTAGGAACATAAAGAGCCTCAAACCATTATATTAGGTCATGGAAATGAGGTCTATAATTGTTACTGGTATTTGGCATATCAAATTCGACACAGGTAGCTTGCCAGGCTTGCCGTGCAGGTGGCATACTCTTGTAGTCACCTCTAAATACAGCATTTATTGATGAAACCATGTGGCTGCTTGCTAGCTGGGCTGTGATAGGCTCATCCTCTGGGTGGAGTTCTGATGAGAGGGAAGTCCAGATGTGGAAAATGGTGGCCCTCCTGGAGTTTGGGGGTCGTCCCGGCTTGTTGCAAGGCTCTGCTGGGGAGGCAGGCCAGGGCAAGAACCCGCCATCTCTCCTGGCACCTCGTGAGGAGCTGGGCACTTGGAGAACTGGTAGCAGCTCTGCCCCATGTCTGTGAGTCTAAGTATCAGCATACCTGGGGCAGACTTGAAAAAGACTGCTACAGGCTGGGTGTTGGTGATCCAGGCTGTGATAGGCTCGTCTGCTGGGTGGAGTTCTGATGAGAACTCCCTCTCCCTCTCTATCTACCCATTATACCTAACAATGGAACCATTTTAAGATATTTATAAGTATATGCTTTTATCACTAGATTACTAGATCAATAGACATTCCCGTTGTTCATCAATTTCCCTTGAACAGGCGCCATTAACATTTCCATTTGAGCCTATCATGTGCCACTGTAGCCCAATGACATCTTGTTGATTCAGGAATAGGAAGAGCCTCAAACCGTTCATTCAGGGTCTTGACGAAGAAGTCGGATCATCTTGTAGGTGGGCGGCCACGTGATATTTTTGACATCCTGTGGGATATAGTCGGTAAAGGATCTAGTCCAGTGGTTGTTGCCAAATCGCATTACATGTCCATCCCATCTGATTTTCAATGCTTTGGCAAACAAGACAGCATCCCTGACTCTGGAACATCGACAAAGGTTGGGGATTACTTCTCTCACTTGAGTGAGGCATGATATTCCAAGCATAGCTCTTTCAATTCTACTTTGGGAGACTCAAATAGCTTCTCATCCTGGTTTTGTAGGGCCCAGGTCTCTGAGGCGTATGTTAATGCAGGAAGACCTGTGAAGTTGAAGAGATGTGACCGGAGCCTGAGGTTCTTTGTCTTTTTGCTATTTCTTCAATGCTTTGGAAGGCATTGCATGCCATTCTCTTCCTCCCTGCGCAGTTCAGGTTTTAGGTCGCTCATCATGTTGACTTCTTGACCTAGGTACACCTCTAACTGCTGCATTCAGAGATGTTCCATTGAGAGTGAATGGAGTTTCTGGAACTAGTTCATTTTGCATGAACATAGTTTTGTTGAGATAAACATTCTCGGTCGTAGTCAGCCAGCATTTGTGCCACTTGGCTAATGTTTAGTGTTATTAGAACAGTGTCATCAGTGAAGTGGAGGTGGTGTAGTTGCCGACCGTCTATCTACACAACCATTCCTACCCATTCTAATTGTTACATGATGTACTGTTATTGGTTCTAGCTGATCCTCCAGTGCTATGCTAAGCTTGTTCCATAGCTGTGACCGATCATTCATTGTGTGGCAGGGCTGCTGAGAGAT
>JAJIBD010000546.1:0-58729 GCA_021461705.1 Cryptotis parvus
AAAAAAAAAAAGTTTGAAAAATTAACAAGTTGTTAATTGTTACAATTGCTTTAAAAATCAACTTAAAAAATAAAAATAAAAATCAACTTTAAATTGTTTTAAGAAAGAGAGTATGCAGCAAATTATATATCAAATGGCTCAAGTGGCAGCATTAACAAGCAAAGATTTTAATACAAACATTAAGGAAATGTGTTCAAAGAACCGAAGGAACACATTTAAAAAAAACAATGTCGCTGGCTTAACAAATACAATATATACAAAAAGAAATAATTAAAAATTCGAGATAGGAATTCTAGAGTTGAGAAGAAAAGAAACAGTCAATAGACTTTAGTACCATGTACCAACATGCACTTTCAGCTACTGGTAATATTGTAGGGCACAGTCACATACCCGGGCTCTGTTGATGGTTTCTAAATAGGGTACCTAGATATCTCCAGTAGAAAAATGAAATGAAAAGGAAAAAAAATAATTAGAAGAGAAAAATTATCATTATTCATAGCTGATAATAATACATATTGAAAATTTAAAATAATCTATTGAAGCATTACAATTAATAGTTTAACAAGAAAACTGTATATTAAAGTTATACATAAAATTCAATGATGTGTTTAGATATTGGGATCAAGCAATTTAAAATTCAGAGAAGATATCACATATGTGAGATGAACAGATTAAACATAAGGTTAAATGTGCAAGAATAAGTCCAATGGAAGACATAAAAGAATTTTGCATTGAAAATGATAAAACTATTGGGAACCCCAATAGTTTCAATCCGCCCAGGTATGCTGAACCAGAGACTTACAGACATGGGGCAGAGCTGCTACTTGCTCTCCCTGTGCCCAGCTTCTCACGAGGCGCCGGGAGGGATGGCGGGTTCTAGCCCTGGTCTGCCACCCCAGCAGAGCCGCACAACAAGCCAGATGACCCCTTCACCCCACTCCATTGGGCGGCCATTTTCCACATCCGGACTTCCCTCTCGTCAGAACTCCCCCACCCCTTGACAGCCTATCACAGCCTGTCTTGTGGCCGCTTGCGGCCGCACGTTTCATTTATAAATGCTATCTTTAGAGGTGACTACAAGGGTATGCCACCTGCATGGCAAGCCTGGCAAGCTGCCCTGTTTTATTTGATATGCCAAATACCAGTAACAATTATATTAGTTAATTCCCATGACCTAATATAATGGTTTGAGGCTCTTTATGTTCCTGGAGTGAATAGATGCCCTTGGGCTCAACTAGCATGAGACAGGACATATGGAGATATTACTGGTGCCCGCTCTAGCAAATAGATGATCAACAGGAGGATAGTGATAGTGATAGTGATTGGGAATCCCCAAGATGACTTTGATGTTTATGCATAGGAGGATGCGGTGATGTTATTTCTTTTCAAATGGACTTATACATGCAACATAAAGTCGATCAAAATCCAAATAATATTATTAGAGAAATCTGACAAATCCAATTATTGCTTGTTTGCGTGCACATCCAGTATAGGTGCTCAGGGCTCTGAACTCAGGATCACTCTTAACAGCTTGGGGAACCATATTGGTTGTCAGGGATCAAACCCCAGTAGGACTGGGTCAAGGAAAGCTCCCTACCCACTATGATATCTTTCTAGCCCTGACAAGTCAAATTTAAAGTTTATCTGAAAAATGAAAAAGCCCAAGATTACTCAAGATACTTCTAAATAATGAGATGGAACAGTGAAATGGCTCAAAGGGCTGGAATGCATGCTTTGCATACAGGAACATTGGTTACAGTCCCAGAACCAAATGGTCCCTGGGTATCACTGGATGCAGTACCTAAACTAATTAAAAGATTGTGTATTATAAATTGCAATACCACTTAAAATATTTTTTCAGGGGTGGAGCGATAGTCCAGCGGGAGGGCGTTTGCCTTGCACACGGCCGACCTGGGTTTGATCCCTGGCATCTCATATGGTCCCCTGAGCACCACCAGGAGTAATTCCTGAGTGCAGAGCCAGGAGTAACCCCTGAGCAATGCCAGGTGTGACCCAAAAAGCAAAAATATTTTTTTTCAACATTGACAACCAACTGCTACTATTATTAGAGATGAATACACATGTCATAACATTATACACATAGGTATGCACACGAGTTAAAAAAATAAACTAAGGTAGTATTAGAGGCAGGAGAATGCTCTGGACCAGAGTAATTCATGGATGAATTTGACTGTGCTGGTACTATGGTAGGTGTTTGTCCCGGTACATACATGTTCTCTGTCTTCCACCCCCTGTGTGTGTGTGTGTGTGTGTGTGTGTGCTCGCTCAGGGGCTGTGCTCAAAGTTCTTTATGGAAGTGCTGGGGATCATGTTGCCAAGAATCAAACTTGAGCTCCTACATGCAAAGTACACCTATCCATACCGCCTAAAAGAGCTTGTAGCTTTTTCTGCATATGCAAAACAGATATAGATATAAAGATACTATAAACATAGGAAAGAGAGGAAATGATCAGAAGAGTTGAGTTGCATCTCCATCTACAGGTAGAAGTCTAGTGTATTTCTGTAACTTTAGGATATTTATCCTAAAGAACAAAATAAGCATGCCATGCAACTGGAAAAAATGATAAAAAGCGCAAACACTCCACAGCTAGCTTTAGGGTTAAGAGGTTGACTGTTCACAGAAAGCCTTTTCCGTTTAAATATCACTGTATAGAAAGTAGACACTTATGTACTACACTTGATTGTAGAGTGTGAGTAGGGTCGTGTGGGCCACTGTGCGGCGTTTATACAAGACTTCTCCAGGATGGCAGAAGGATGCCAGGACTGCACACTAAGAGCCACAGTGGGGCAGAGACTGTAAGAACTAAGTGCATTTCCGTAAGACCCTCTTCTTTACATCCTTCCACATGGGCTGCGTGGATTTTTTTTCTTCCCAGGAGAATTAAGGCCATTTCCTTAAGATTCTCTTCTTTACATCCTTTTTCCACATGGGGTCGGAGGACCTTTTCTTCCCTAGGTATTCAAGTTGACTTAGATCATTCTGGGATCCCTTTAAGAGTGTGATAGTAAGGGTATCCCATCTGCATGGCAAACCTGGCAAGCTGCCCTGTTTTATTTGATATGCCAAATACCAGTAACAATTATATTAGTTCATTCCCATGACCTAATATAATGGTTTGAGACTCTTTATGTTCCTGGAACGAATAGATGCCCTGGGCTCTACTAGCATGAGACAGGACATATGGACATATTACTGGTGCCTGCTCTAGCAAATAGATGATCAATGGGAGGATAGTGATAGTGATAGTAAGGGTAAGCCAATTTACATAAACGAAAGAAATATGACGATCTAAAGCACTTCCTCCTAAGGGGCAAGACACAGTAAAGTTCTGAAATGAACCTAAAAAGAGGATTCTCCTAAGAATCAGTCAAGAAGTTAAGTATCAGGCTCCGGAAAGATAGTACAGCGGGCGAGACCTGGCATGCAGCTGACCAGGTTCGGGAGCCAACAGCGGGTGTAGCACAAAAACCCAAAGAAAAAGAAAAAAAGCCAAAACCAAAATGTGACCAAACTTAACACGCACGCGCAGAAAACCTCGCGAGCTTAATTCCGCGGTAGGCGGGGCTAACGGAACCGGAAGAGACGTGAGCGGGCGCGTCACGTGGGAGGGACGGAAGTTCCGGCCCGGTTTCCTCGGTGACCGTCCCACGCTAGCGTTGTTCATGGGCTCTGCAGGTATGGGGACTCCTGCGGGGACTCCTGCGGGCCTACAGGCCGACTGCGAGGCGCTGCTCAGCCGCTTCCAGGAGACCGACAGCGTGCGCTTTGAAGACTTTAGCGAAGTCTGGAGGAACATGAAGTTCGGAACCATCTTTTGGTAGGTGTTTGTCGCCCGCTCCCGGCTTCCGTTGGTTCACAGACGTGGTAAGGGTTTGCACGTTCCCCCTTCCCCCTCCCCCTTCCCCCTCCCCCCTTGCATTAAGAATTTGCGCGCTCCGTTCCGCGGTTGGACTAAGTTTGCAAGCACCCTCTACCCTTGCATTAAGAGTTTGTACGTCCCCCTTCGTCCGAGGGGGTGGGACCCTCTGGTCCAGACCCAGAGATGCCCAAGGAGGCGTGTGGTATTGGGAAATCGAACTCAGATTGGCCTGCAAGGAAAGCACCTTCTGTTTGTGTGTCTGTGTGTGTATAAAAAGGAGAAATTTTGGGGCCCGGAGCTATAGGATATCGGTAGAGCGCTTGCTTTGCACGGCTGGCGGGCATTCGATCCTCGGCGGCCCTCCGTATGGTCCCCCAAGCCCTGCCAGGTGTTGATCCCGAGAGCAGAGTCCTGAAGAAGCCCAGATCACCCCCAAATGTGGCCCCCGAACAAGCAAAGGTGAAATTTTTATTTAGACTGTGAAAAATCATAACAGTGTCTCTATACATGATTTATAACACTAAAGTTAGTTTTAATTATTTTGTAAGAAGTATGGAAAGTATTCTCGGAATGAAGAAAATATATTTTAATTTCAGTCCAAAATAGGATGGTTCTTTAAAAAATTTTTTTTTGTTATGCCACCAGGCGATATACAATTACAAAAATGTTCATGATTGGGTTTCAGTCATACATTGTTCCAGCACCCATCCCTCCACCAGTGCCCTGTTCCCACCACTAATGGCCCCAAATTCTCTCCCCATTCCCCAGCCTGCCTCAATAGCAGACAATATTCCTCTTCTTAGCTCTCTCTCTCTTTCTGTCTGTCTGTCTGTCTGTCTGTCTGTCTGTCTCTCTCTCTCTCTCTCTCTCTCTCTCTCTCTCTCTCTCTCTCTTTCTCTCTCTTTCTCTCTCTCTTACACATTTTGGCTTGCCCTACAGACATTTAGGGATTATCATGTAAATCCCTTTGCTTTACATTCAGTATTTAGTTCTAGTCTGGCTTAACATTTCCCACAATTAGTAGAACACTGGTATATATTTATATCCCAGTCATGAATGCAGTCATTCTATATCTGTCCTCTCCCTTTTGACTTTCACTCAGCATGATAATCTCCATGTCTATCCAAAATAGGATGGTTCTTGATAAACACTTAACACCATTAGATGGGGTCAGGGGTTGGGCCACACCCCACTGTGCTCAGGGATTGTGCCTGTTGAGCTTTGAAGGACCTTATAGAGAAAAAAACAGTCACCATGTGCTAGCAAGCGCTTCACCCACTATCCTATCTCTTAGCTCCTAAAACCAAATTTCTGTTCAAGTTTGAAGTATGTGATCATGTGAACTTATCCATAAAACTTGAAATAAAAAAATTTTTTTGATGGGGGGGGTTATGGACCTGCAGTACTCAGTTTACACCAGGCTTTGTGTTCAGCGAACATTCCTGGTGGTGTTCTGAGACCATGTGGGATGCTGGGGATCCAACTTGGGTTGGCAGCATGCAAGGCAAGTGCCCTTCCTGCTGAACTACTGCTCTGGCCCCCACTGGAATTGATTTTTCATAAAATGTTGTTGGCTTGCTGTTGGTTTGCAGTATGATACCAGAAGTACAGTTTCACACTCCATATTCACCACTGATGCTTCAGAGGTGTTATGCCATCAAAATGACCAACTTTCTGTCCTCTCTTCACCTTGTCCATTCTCTTTTCCGCTGTTATATGACCATCATATTTTTTCACAGACAGCACAATTTTTTGTGCATGGGTTTTTGGTAGTTCTCCCCCCCACCACCCCCTCCCACCCAGGTTTGGCAAGACAAGAACCTCTGCACTCAGGAATTACTCCTGGCAGTGCTTGGGGGCCATATGGGATGCTGGGAATCGAACCCAGGCCAGCACAGGCCGGCTGCGTGCAAGGCAAACACCCTACCTGCTGGACTATTGCTCCGCCCAAGACAAGATCCTTAACTCAGAGAAATATCTGTCCGACTACTGGTATGAAGAGCTAAGTCTATATGGAGTGTGAGAGATCTTGCTCACCTACTTCTTTTTTTTTTCTTTTTTTTTTTTTGCTTTTTTGGGTCACACCCCGCGCATGCTCAGGGGTTACTCCTGGCTCTTCACTCAGGAATTACCCCTGGCGGTGCCTCGGGGACTATATGGGATGCCGGGATCGAACCCAGGCCGGCACAGGCCAGCCAGCGTGCAAGGCAAACGTCCTACCCGCTGGACTATCGCTCCGGCCCCTCACCTACTTCTTTACATGAGCTGCCTTGTGGTGTTTGCCATTGGTGGAAGAAGTAGGGATGTTTGTTAGAAGAAATAGAGATGGTTGTTGTATTGTAGCTTTCTAGCTTTGAGGACAAATGCTTCCTCTTCCCCTTTTCTGTGACTCCTGATAATGCAGGGCTAGGACCTGAACTGGGGCCTCCTGCATGCAAAGCATGAATCCAACCCATTGAGCTATCTCTGCTCTGACAAAGGCTTTTTACTTTTTGCTTTGCTTCCGTTGGGGCCACACGGGTGGTGCTAAGGGCTCATTCCTGGCTTTGTATTCAGGGATCACTCCTGGTGGGCTTGAGACCACATTCGGTATGCTGGGGATGGAACCCTAGTCAGCTTGCAGAAGCCAAGAATCCTATGTGCTTTACTATCTTATTGTCCCAGCTTCCTGGCACATGCTTTGAGTGAATCCCTGAAAGTATGGGGAGATTTTCCATTATGTTTGAGTAATGCATGTAAGTTTACTTGTAACTTTTTTTTTGTTCCCGAGTAGTAAAATTGAGATTTTAAATAGATACATGTTTAGCATAATCAGTGAAACAAAAAATGTGAGAGGTAAGCTGCAACCATTGAAACTTTGTGATGTGCCTGTCAAGTTGGTAGGCCGGTGTAGGGTAAAGGTTGGGGTGGGAGGGAATAGAGGCACCCTGGTGGAGGGGAGTTGGATTGGTGAGAAATAGTATATGCCTAAAATTCAGCTATCAACTTTGTAAACCACAGTTCTTTAATTTAAAAACAATTTTTTAAAAATAGAAAAAACTCCAGAAAACATAAAAATAGAGAAAAGATACAGTGTACAACAGCAAGTTAAGTCTTTGTACTTGAATTCTGAGAAGATCAAGTGTGGAATATTTATCAAAAATTTTTTTTTTTTTTTTTTCGAGTCGCGCTGTATTATAACATGTAAGTTTCAGTATGCATCATTAAACGAGTGCATATATATATATAGCTTTGAAAGTCGGATTCAGTCATTTACTGTACAGTTGACCCTTCTTGCCTCATTTTCCCACCTTCCCTCATAATCCCCTCTAATCTTTCAGTTCTAAAAACTATCTGGGGCAGGAGCAATAGTACAGTGGGTAAGATGTTTTCCTTGCCTGTGGCCGACCCAGTTTTGATCCCTGGCATCTAATATGGTCCTCAGAGCACTGCCAGGAGTAATTCCTGAGAGCAGAGCAAGGATTAATTGCTGAGCATTGCCAGGTGTGATCCAAAAAAGACTAAAAAAATATATGAATAAAATAAAACTGCTATTGCTATCTATATATCACTTTGGGTCTGCCGTTATTTATTTAGAACCATAATATGTTTTCTTTTGTTTTCTAGTGGTAAAATGAGAAATTTAGAAAAGAACACATTTACAAAAGAAGCATTGGCTTTGGCCTGGCGATATTTTTTACCTCCATATACCTTCCAGATACTGAAGTTGGTGCTTTGTATTTGCTGTACGGATTATATAATACCCAATTGTGTCAACCAAAACAAAAGGTAATAGTTGGTGAATTACAACAGTTTTACAACAAACCGATTTATATAGAATGGCCATTGTTTTAAAACTGTAATGTTTCTTTGGGAAAACAATTTACATTTGGTAACAACTTTTTTACTATTCTTGTTTGCAGATTAGAGTTGCGCTGAAAGATTGGGATGAAGTGTTAAAATTTCAGCAAGATTTAATAAATGCACAACATTTTGACGCAGCTTATATTTTTAGGAAATTGCGACTAGACAAAGCATTTCACTATACAGCTATGCCTAAGTTGGTATGTTCTTGATATTTTCTGATTGTCCACTAAGTACCTCAGACTCAAAAAGTAGGAGGAATTTTTTACAACTTCTGATATAAGAAAGCCTTTATTATTTTTTTTTCCCTGAAGCCATGGGTCAAATATAGGGCCTCAGAAATGCAAGGCAGTACTCTGTGGCTGAGTTTCTTTCTTCTACAGACCTACTTAAAATACAAGAAATGCTTTTGATTATTTTTTGATTACTTTTTCTGTGCAAACAAATTCAGTCTTTGTCTTTAAATGCAGTACGTTTCAGGATGCTATCTATTAAGGAAACTGATTGAGAAAACTAGATTTAGCTTCTGCATTTTCTCATTCCTTTATTCAAACATTAGGGAGGTTACAGCTAGAGGACCAAGAAATTACAGTGTCTGTTGGTAAAAACTTGAAGCCTCAGCTAATTTATTTTTTCAGTCTTGAGACAGAACAATAGGTTAAAAGAACACCATGTTCCAGTTCGAAGTTTTGCCATTACCATGCAAATCACATAAATCCTCTAAATCATTGAATATTTAAGCATGTGGCTTGGCATTGTTAAGTTATTATGGTCATTGGATAATGGATTATTTAATAAATAGATACTTAGAGCTGCTTTTGTTTGTCCAGGCTTATTGATAGCACTTTTATTACCAGCTTACATTTCATTCCCCCCAAAAATCTTTAAAGAGCATTGATTTTATGACTTTTATTATATAGTTGTCATACAGAATGAAGAAAAAGCTCAACGAGCAGAAGTTACAGAAGAATTTAAGGATCCAAATGATCGTGTGATGAAACTTATCACTTCTGATGTATTAGAGGTAAATTTACTTGCATACTTGAAATTTAAAAAAAACTTGTTGATCAAAATATATTAAGGTTATACTGTCCTCTCTTGGGTGCCGAAAACTTTTCTTATTTTAAACAACTATAGACAGCTTTTACTTATAGGTTAAAACAATGCACCCTAAATAAGATTTAATGGACTACATCTTGAAATGCACTGATTAACAGAAGGTTGTAGAAGACTTAATGTGGACTTAGTATATTTGGATTCAAATACTAAAATCATTTTTTTTTTAATTTAGGTCATAAAGAAACACTTTCACTATCACTATCACTATCTTCCCCTTAGAGCGGGCACCAGTAATATCTCCATATGTCCTGTGTCATGCTAGGAGAACCCAAAGGCTCCAGGAACATAAAGAGCCTCAAACCATTATATTAGGTCACGGGAATGACCTAATATAAATGTTACTGGTATTTGGCATATCAAATACTACACGAGCAGCTTGCCAGGCTTGCCGAGCAGGTGGCATACTGTTGTAGTCACCTCTAAATAAAGCATTTATTGATGAATGCGAGCCGGGCTATGATAGTCTGGTCTGCTGGGTGGAGTTGTTGGCAGAGGGAAGTCCAGATGTGGAAAATTGCAGGCCCCATGGAGTGGGGAGGGGGTCATCTGGCTTGTTGTGAGGCTCTGCTGGGGTGGCAGGCCAGGGCTAGAACCCGCCATGCCTCCCGGGCACCTCATGAGCAGCTGGGCACAGGGAGAGCAAGTAGCAGCTCTGCCCCATTGTCTGAGAGTCTCTGGTTCAGCATACCTGGGCCAGATTGAAAAAAAAACTGGTGCAGGGTGAGTTTCGATGATCCGGACTGTGATAGTCTGGTCTGCTGGGTGGAATTGTGACGAGAGGGAAGTCCGGATGTGGAAAATGGCAGGTCCCATGGAGTGGGGGGGAGGGTGTCGTCTGGCTTGTTGTGACGCTTGTAAAGAAACACTTTAAAAATTTTTAACATTATTTTTTCTAAGATCCTTTTTATAATTTTTATATATAAAAACTGTCATTGAAAAAGTCCTGCCAACAAGCTGTTCTGATGAGACAGAAATTTGACCTAAAGAATTATGTGTAGGGGCGGAGCGATAGCCCAGCGGGTAGGGCGTTTATAAGTGATGTTTCAAACAAAATCATTTTACAGAACTATAGCTTTTGTAATTAATGGTGTATTCACATTTTAAAAAAATGAATTTGGGCCAGAGCGATAACCCAGCGGGTAGGGCATTTGCCTTGCTGGCCTGTGCCGGCCGGGTTCGATCCCGGCATCCCATATGGTCCCCCGAGCACCGCCAGGAGTAATTCCTGAGTGCAGAGCCAGGAGTAAGCCCTGAGCATTGCCGGGTGTGACCCAAAAAGCAAAAAAAAAAAAAAATGAATTTGTGTGTTTATGTGTATGTGTATCACTATCACTATCTTCCCGTTCATCATCAATTTGCTCAAGCGGGCTCCAGTAACATCTCCATATGTCCTGTCTCATGCTAGTAGAGCCCAAGGGTATGTGCTCGCCTCCAGGAACATAAAGAGCCTCAATCCATTATGTTAAGTCATGGGAATGACCTAACATAATTGTTACTGGTATTTGGCATATCAAATACAACACGGGCAGCTTTCTAGGCTTTCCGTGCGGTGGCATACTCTTGTAGTCACCTGTAAATACAGCATTTATTGATGAACCGCAAGGCCACAAGCAGCCGCGCGAGCCAGGCTGTGATAGACTTGTCTGCTGGATGGATTCTGACAAGAGGGAGGTCCGGATGTGGAAAATGGTGGCCCCCATGGAGTGTGGGGGGGTCGTCTGGCTTGTTGCGAGGCTCTGCTGGGTATATTTATCTATATGCACATACATATGTAGATATGTGTGTATATGCATATGTGTGTCTGCATAGTAAGAGGAAAGGAGATCAGGAGAGAGCAAACAGGCAAAACAGGTGGAAGGTCTTTGTTATTGTTGGATTACCCTTTGTTCACAGCTCTCTGTCTTCTACTTGCCAGCCCTTCTACTTGCAAATGAAAGGTTGTTTCTTTCCTGTATGCCTTTGCATATTGTTAATGCTAGAACAAAGGATTTTGTGTATAGACACAGAAGGACTGTTAAGGCTATGATTTGTGATATAGGAGATAATTAACTCTGAATTAGTTACTCCTGGGGATCTGTCATTTGCTAACTTAAAACTTCAGTTACCCTTAGATTGAGTCTAATTCCTTATACCCCAAAAGGAGGGTCCCACCACGGGACTGGATGGACTCAGGGCAAGTCTTGAGTAAGCTACTCTGGCCTCGACATGGGACCGGACTAAATGTCCTGAGCAATATAATAAGCTAAGAGTACAGTCAAGGAATGAACTCCGACGTGACCCAAAGATAAGTAACTAACTGATGAAGGACCCTGTGGGGCTTAGGAATAAAACCCACCTGGCCAGAGGAATGTAGACTGAGATGAATATACGGTGAGATGAATATATGGTGAGATGTCCCCTCGAAGAGCTATCTTAGCAATTTAATCCTCGGTGTAGATAAATGTCTGTATTACCTTACCGTATTTATACAAAATGACTACAAGTAGTATTAAGATGATTGTTTGCCAGCTAAGGAAAGGAGAAAACAACACACCAGGATTCCTAGGGTGCCTATAGCCCCAGAACAAAATCGTCTCTGGGGTGAGGTCCCCTGATGGTTTGCCCCAGGAAGGGTTTTTTCCTCACCTCATTGTTTCAGGGTTAAATCTATTACCTCTTGAAACTCCCTGCCCCAACCTATACCTCTAGCATACCTCTAGCAGACTTGACTTGGTGTGTGTTGAGAGAGGTAGAATGAGAAGAGATTAAAGGAAAGAACTCAGGGGCCAGAGCGATAGCACAGCGGGTAGGGCGTTTGCCTTGCACTCAGCCGACCGGGTTCAATCCCCGGCATCCCATATGGTCCCCGAGCACCACCAGGAGTAATTCCTGAGCGAAGAGCCAGGAGTAACCCCTGAGCATTGCTGGGTGTGACCAAAAAGAAAAAAAAAAAGAAAAAGGAAAGGAAAGGGCTTCAGACTTTTCTTTTTTAAAAGTTATTATTATTATTATTATTATTATTATTATTGTTTTGCTTTTTGGGTCTCATCCAGCAATGCTCAGGGCTTACTCCTGGCTCTTCACACAGGAATTATTCCTGACTCTGCTGGGGGACTATATGGGATGCCAGGAATCGAACCTGGGTCGGCCATGCAGGAGCAAGCACCCTAC
Source organism: Cryptotis parvus (assembly GCA_021461705.1). NCBI lineage: Eukaryota > Metazoa > Chordata > Mammalia > Eulipotyphla > Soricidae > Cryptotis > Cryptotis parvus. Next base: position 11,994 of record JAJIBD010000546.1, read on the forward strand.
CTGCTGGACTTTAGGCTTTCAAGGCTGTGGTCTTGTTCCTTTATCCATCGGCGGGGGAACAGTTGTCATGCCTGAATGTGGCTAGCAACCTGACAAACCACAATATCTGTTGGGAACCCCGCTGAGCCCAATTAGTTATTCTAAATCTCTTGCACCTTAATTTTTACTTTCTTTGCTTTTTTGGATTCCAACTCTTTTTTGTTTGGTTTGGTTTGGGGGATACACCCAGCAGTGCTCCAGGCTCACTTCTGACTCTGGCTCAGGATCAATCCTGGTGGGGTTTGGAGGATTATATGGTGTATCAGGGATTGAACACCATTGACCACATGCAGGGCAAGCACCTTAACTGCTGTATTATGTCTTTGGCTTCTAGGACTATGACCCTTATTTTGGGTACTGGAGCAAGAGTATACCAGGGGGGACATTTGCCTTGTACATGGCTGACCTGGGTTCAATCCTTGGTATCCTATATGGTCCCCAAGCCCACAAGGAGTAGTTTCTGAATGCAGAGTCAGGAGTAAGTCCTGAGCATCACCAGGTGTGGCCCCAAAACTAAAGAAACCACCCCTGTCTCCTACCCCTCCTCCAAAAAGACCTCTATTTTTTTCCCCCAAATTTTATTACACCATTTTAGACATACAATTGAAAGATGCTCATGTAGAGTTTTGGTTCTACAGTGTTCCTACACCCATCCCTCCACCCAAACCCATCTCCCATCACCAATGTCCCCACCTCCCTCCCCTCTCCCACACCTCAACTACATGGCGGGTTCTGTATGTCATTTCTCTCCTCTCTATCTCTCACTCCCACCAAACTTTACTGCACATCGTGGAATGCAGTGCATCAAAGGACATTACTGTTTCCACTATTGTAATGGACCGCGGGGCGCAAGCGGCCATGCAACCTGGGCTCAAACTGGTTTTGCTCTGTTAATCTGGTCGTGAGGTAGTATCCCAGCATCTGGACAGGGAAGGTTGTGGCTAGTGTTGTGGGCGAAGTCTCATCCGGCTGCTTCCGGGATGCCCCAGAGGTGACAGGCCCACTCCCAAAACCCATCTGTCCTCCGGGGCCCCATGGTCAGCTGGGCCCAGGGCGAGCCGAGTTCCAGCTTCCCCAGCCGCTTGTGAGGCTCTTGATGCTATGGCTGGTGGCCCCAGGGCAGCCTCCTGGGCGGGCCACCAGGCTCGACAAAATGGAGGGGGGAGGGCCAACCCTTGACTCCATCTGACGAATTCCCAGTGATTCCCGCTTCTGGGAGCCACCTACCTGGGCTCGAACTGGTTTTGCTCTGTTAATCTGGTCGTGAGGTAGTATCCCAGCGTCCGGACAGCGAAGGTGGTGGCTAGTGTGGTGGGCTAGTGTAGTCTCATCCGGCTGCTTCCGGGACCCCCAGAGGTTATGGGCCCACTCCCAAAACACATCTGTCCTCCCGGGGGCCCCATAAGACCTCTATTTTTATTCAATTGTAAGAAATGAAAATGAATTGCTCCCAAATAATACTGGGTGTGTCATATAGCAACCAGTAGGCCTTTAATAAACGTTTTTATTCTCAGCTCTGTTCAGTTATTCTCATGTCAGCTGTGAAAGAGGGATCACATCTTTTCTTTTAGCCTTATTTATTGATTTATCTATTTATCGATTGATTGATATTTTATTACACTACTACGAGATATACAAATACAAAGATGTTCATGTTTGGGTTTCAGTCATACAGTGTTCTAGCACCCATCCCTCCGTCAGTGCCCGCTTCCCACCACCAATGTCTCCAGTTCCTTCCTCCCTCCCCATCCTGCCTCTATGACAGGCTCTTTTACCTCTTTTCTCTCTCTTTGTCTTTCTCTTTCTCTCTCTCACTCTGTCTCTCTTCCTTCTCTTATACATTGTGGCTTGAAATACATTTATATCCCTTCACCTATATTCAGTGCTCAGTTCTAGGCTGGTATTATCATTTCCAATGATTATCAGCACACTGCTCCCTTCTCTGTTTTACCTAACCTCTTGATCCCACACACTTGTATTGATTCCACCTATTGACAAGATCTAATCCATGTTTTGCCTGGCTTCGGGTATTGGTATCATGCTACACACACACACACACACACACACACACACACATAGATATATATATAGCATATAGATATATATCTATGCTATATATATGTATAGATATACATATATATCTCACACAAATAAATGCAGTCCTTCTATATCTCTCCTTTTCCTTCTGGCTAATTTCATTTCAGCACGATCCTCCCCATGTCCATCCACTTATAGGCAAAGTTCATAACTTTATTTTTCCTAACAGCTGCATGGTATTCCATTGTGTAGATATACCAAAGTTTCTTTATCCAGTTGTCTGTTCTCGGGCACTCTGCTTGTTTCTAGATTCTGGCTATTGTGAATAGTGGTGCTATGAAAATAAAAGTACAAATGGTGTTTCTGTTGTGTGTATTTGGCTTCCCAGGGTATATTCCCAGGAGTGGTATGGCTGGATCAAATGGGAGCTCAATTTCTAGTCTTTGGAGGAATGTCCATATGTTTCCCAAAAAGGCTGTACCAGTCAACATTCCCACCAACAATGGATGAGAGTCCCTTTCTCCCGCATCCATGCCGGCACCGTTTTTTTTCTTGCTCTTTTGGATGTGTGCCTGTCTCTGGGATAACATCTTTGATTTACTCACTTATATTTTGATGCTTTAAATGTACCCATCTTGGGGTTGGAGTATTAGTACAGCTGGAGGGAATTTGCCTTCCATACAGTCAAGCCGGGTTTCATCCTTGGCACCCCATACTGTCTCTTGAGCACCGCCAAGAGTAATTCCTGAATGCAGAGCAGTAACTCCTGATCATTACCTGATGTGACCCAAAAAGCCAAAAACAAAAACCCAAAATGCAACCATCTTCTGCTACAACAACTTATGAGTTTGCGTTTATGATGTTTATAATTCAGATAGCAAGTTGATTTTGTTCACAAATCTTTCGTTATTGTTTTTGGGCCACACTTGGCAATGCTCATATGCCATTCCTGGTTCTCCACTCAGAATTATTTCTGGTGGTGCTTGGAGACCTAATGGAGTGCTGAGGATGGAATATGAGTAGACTGCATGCAAGGCAAATGTCCTACCCAGTGTACTGTCTCTCTAGCCCCTGGTTCACTGGCCTTACCTGTGCAATGATTTTTTTTTTTTTTTTTTTTTTGCATCACACCCGGCAATGCTCAGGGGTTTCTCCTGGCTCTGCACTCGGGAATTACTTCTGGCGGTGCTCGGGGACCATATGGGATGCCGGGATTGAACCCGGGCTGGCACAGGCTGGCTGCGTGCAAGGCAAACACCTTACCCGCTGGACCATCGGTCCGGCCCCTACAATGATTTTTTTTTTTTTTTAATTTTGGCTTTGGTGTCAGTAATCAAACTTATCGTCTTATATGTAGAAGGTATGTACTCTGTTATTGAGCTGCATTCTTTGTTTGTTTTGAGGCTGTACTCAGCAATGATCAGGGCTTGTTCTTGGCTGTGCACACAGGAATTATGCCTTGCAGTGTGTTGATGTGGCTGGTGAGAGACGTTGATGTCACTGGTGAGGTCGGATCTTGACAGAGTAGAACATCCATGAAGAAGGTTGAGTAGAGCACTCACAAAGTAGGTCGAGTAGATCACCCACAGAGAAGTCTCCACAAACCACTTTGGGGGAATAACTCTGCTTTATTAGGTGGAATAGTGATAGTTAAATTGGATATTTAAGTCTAATTGCATTTGCCTTGCATATGCCCCCTCCCCCGACACATGTGGATTTGATCCCCAGCATCCCATTTGGTCTCCCCCGAGCACCTTCAGGAATGATTCCTTAGCATCAGTGGGTGTAACCCAAAAAGAAAGAGACAAAAACAGCAACAACAAAACCCCCAAAGGATTAAGGCAAAGGTGTGTGCTTAATCCTACAAGGTAGAGTGGTGCTTCTGAACAGGATGTGTGTTTAGTTACATCCGCCTTTTCTGTTTATTAAATAAAATTTGAGATGGTTTGCTAAACACAAAAAGTTTGAGAAGGGCTTATCAGTGAAGTGTTAGAAGTGGCTATTATTTTTTGCATAGATGCAGCAAAAGCTGGGGTATAAACTTTTAACCTGGACTAGATTTAGAGCAAGGTGGCCTGTCCCAGGAAACATTTGATTATATATTTCAACTGCAGGCTTCAGGCCAGTCTTTAGTTAGCCTAACCAGGTCCTTCTACTGAGTCTTGGGGAAAGTAAAGGTGCGCCTCTAGGGCTCACTAAAGCCCCAACTTGTTTCAAGGGTGATATGAAGCTTGTCCTGGTTTCATGTGGCTAGGATTGCACAAAGCCTGCCCCAGTTCCATCCAAGGCCCTCCATGGGACCCATATTTTGGGGTGTGAGGCCAATCTTAAGAGCAACTGAAGTTTAAGTCAAGTCTATATGACAAATGTTCAGTGTTTGGAACCCAGCTGCTACATTTAAATTATTGAATTCCTAAGTCTAATGGACGGGAACTCCTTTCTTTCAGTAAGACCTCCTGTAATCAAGGAGGAATCAAGGAGCTTCCTGACAAGATTATTTTGATTTGGAGGTGATTTAGGTATAGAGGTTATAGTAGTATTTTTGCCCTTTTTGGGTTAATTTCTTTGTGCGGCTTCATGTTGGAAGAGCTAGACGTCTTCTGAGTCTTGGAGGACTCGACTTCTGACAAGATGTAATGGGACCCTGAATTTTTTGGTAGGGCTGTCCTTTGTGGAAATATAAGCATAGTTTTTTCCTCAAATGAGGTTACTCACTATCAATTCTTTGTTAGTTTTCACCCAGATAGGAGAATTAACTGGTTTCTGAGCTTGTACACCTTGAAAGAGTCATTCAGCAGCTGTGTAAGGTTATCCTTGAGATAAAATTAAGAAATTTAAAGAGAATAGGGGCCGGAGCGATAGCACAGCGGGTAGGGCGTTTGCCTTGCACGCTGCCTACCTGAGTTCGATCCCGGCATCCCATATGGTCCCCCGAGTACCGCCAAGAGTAATTCCTGAGCAAAGAGCCAGGAGTAACCCCTGAGCATCGCCGGGTGTGACCCAAAAAAGCTAAATAAAATAAAAAAAAAACCTTTCAGTGTTTAAAAAAAAATTAAAAGAGAATAATGTTAGAGATAATAAGTCAAGTGGGGCATACTTCTTTTTTCTGTTTTTCAATAATTGAGTTTTGAGGGTCCTGTGGACACATGCAACAATACTTGTCCCTGAGGATTATAGGTGATACCAGTGATATGTTTGATTTGCTATTTATCACAGAATGATTAGAAAGTTTTACTAGTATAGTTTGGGCCATTATCAGTTTTAATGGCATGGGGGATGCACATGACAAAAACACTGTATCAAGAAGGAACAAACAGCTTTAGCCCTTTCAGAAGTCATAGGGACAGCCCATATAAAACGAGAATAAGTGTCAACTACTACATGAAGAAAAGGTTTCTTTAGAAAGAGGTTAATGTCGGGAGCCGCTGGGGTCCCCGACAGTATCAGGACAGAAGTTCTCTTCTACCTCCGAGGCTGCCGGGAAATGGATGAAAACTCATGAGTCTGGCACAGTTCCAAAAAGGCTTTTAATAGAGACTCACAGCCATGGGGCAGAGCTGCTACTGGCTCTCCCTCTGTCCAGCCGCTCACGAGGCGCCCAGGAGGGATGGCGGGTCCTAGCCCTGGTGGGCCACCCCAGCAGAGCCTTGCAACAAGCCAGATGACGCGCCCCCCCACTCCATGAGGGCCTCCATTTTCCACATCCGGACTTCCCTCTCGTCAGAACTCCACCCAGCAGACCAGCCTATCATAGCCCGGCTCAAGCTGGTGCAAGCGGCTGTGTGGTTCATCAATAAATGCTGAACTTAGAGACAACTACAAGAGTATGCTACTTGCACGGCAGAGCCTGGCAAGCTACCCGTGTTGTATTTGATATGCCAAATACCAGTAACAATTACTGACCTCATTCCGGAATGGATTGAGGCTCTTTATGTTCCTGGAGCAAGCAGATGCCCTTGGGCTCTACTTGCATGAGACAGGACTTACTGGGGCCCGCTTGAGCAAATCGATGATGAACGGGAAGACAGTGATACAGTGATACTTATTGAACACAATTGTAATTTATATTCACTGTTGTGGTCAGTGAAAGGCCAACTATCCCACCTTTTTCTGATGAGGAGCTGTCAATATAATATACCGGAGCATTGGGAATGGGGGAGAAATGGATGATGGAAGAGATTACAAAGGACGTTCTTTTGAAGAAGTCCCAGGCTTTCCCAGCCAGGTAATGGTAGGACATTTCTCCTGAGAAATCGGCTAAAGCTCTTTGAAGGACAGTCAGGAGGCACCATATGAGATGCTGGGATCGAACCCATTTTGGTTGCATACAAGACAAGCACCTTGCCTGCTATCCTATGTTCTGATCCCATGTTTGTTAGTTCCTTACCAGCACAGTCATTGTGGGAGTTGAATTTAGTTTGTGTTAGTTTTGCCTTCAAGATTCTCAAAAGTTGAAATAAAGGACTCTTTTTTTTTTTTACATGCAGGAAATGCTGAACGTTCATGACCATTATCAGAATATGAAGAATATCATTTCATCTGATAAATCCAATCCAGACAAAGCCCTCAGCTTGATAAAAGATGATTTTTTTTGACAATATTAAAAACATAGTTTTGGAACATCAGCAGTGGCAAGCAGACAGAAAGGTATGTGATTGTTTGTTAGCTCGTCTTTGTGTTTGCGTTGTGTGTATGGTGACACCTCAGTGCCAGTGTTGAGAGGCAGCCTTGAGCACTGGCTTCATTCTCTGAAACTGAAATTCACAGGACTTTCTATTTTGCTTCACCACTTAGTAGCTATATAATGTTTACCCTCAAAAACAGATTTTCTGTCACTTGTAACACTTGTGTCACTTGTCTTCCCGTTGTTCATTGATTTGCTCGGTAGGGCACCAGTAACATTTCCATATGTCTTGTTGCAAGCAAGTGTAGCCCAAAGGTATCTGCTTGCTCCAGGAACTGAAGAGCCTCAAACCATTTTCAGGTCATGGGAATGTGGTCTGTAATTGTTACTGATTTTTGGCATATCAAATACAACAGGGGTAGGGGGCCGGAGTGATAGCCCAGCCGGGTAGGGCGTTTGCCTTGCACGCGGCCGGCCTGTGCCGACCGGGTTCGATCCCCGTTGTCCCATATGGTCCCCCAAGCACCGCCAGGAGTAATTCCTGAGTGCAGAGCCAGGAGAAACCCCTGAGCATTGCCAGGTGTGACCCAAAAAAGCCAAAAAAAAGAAAATACAACAGGGGGTAGCTTGCCAGCCTCTGCCATGCAGATGGTATACTCTCAATAGTAGGTTCTCATCTATGGAGTCCGGATGTTGAGAATGACTGACCTCATGGTGTGGGGGTTCCTCTGGCTTCTTGCTAGGCTCACTGAGATGACAGGCCACTGCTAGAACCTGTCTAGAACTGTATACAGTGTATAAATGTGAAAGATTCTGGGAAGGACCTGGCCCTAACTTCCAGTATTATCTAAGACTGCCGCATGGCCACAGAGCAGCCGCACGCTGTTGCAGCTGTGGGTCTGGAGTGTATCTCTTCTGGGGTTGCTGGCTGTGGTAGTTGGGAGCTCGCAGCCACACCTTCCAACATGGAAGTAGAGGAATGGGAGGAAGAGCCCAAATCCCTGCTCCAAGTCCGGCGAGTGTGGCCCTTCCCTGCATGTGTGAGCGAACCCTGGGAGCTATGTTGGGCTTGGCCAGGGGCTGGCCGAAGCTGTTTATCATCCTCCAGAACTCCATGGGTTGCTTCCACCTGGGGTCGAGCTGTGCAACTGTGGGTCTGGAGTGGTTGAGTCTAGAATGTCTCTCTTCCGGTGTTGCCGGCACAACTGTGGGTCTGGAGTTTCTCTGTCATAAATAATTTAATTAATTTAATTATTTAATTATAAATGATTATTTTATTTATGCCAAGAAAATTAACTATGATTTAATTAATTATTTTAAATTATGAATAATTTAATTATTTTAGTTATTTTCTACCATAAATAATTGCATAGTCATAATATATATGTACGCATATCTTTTTGTAGGATATAATTGATATTATATAACATTTACAATTTGAGAAATGCATAACTTAGTGTTTATAATTTAGTGTTTTTTTATAAATTGCACACAGATAATCTTTGGAATTTTTTTTTTTTTTTTTTTGCTTTTTTGGGTCACACCCAGCAATGCTCAGGGGTTTCTCCTGGCAGGAATTACTCTTGGTGGTGCTCGGGGGACCATATGGGATGCCGGGATCGAACCCAGGCCGGCATGGGCTGACCGCGTGCAAGGCAAATGCCCTACCCGCTGGGTTATCACCCGGCCCCAATATTTGGAAAATTTTGCGGACAGATTTGTTTCCTTGATACAGTTTTAAAGTTTTGGATTACTAACATTTAAATATCTGTAGACTTCATGTAAAATTCTGTACATCCAGCTCTTCTTAAATGTCTGAGTGACTGGAGTCATAGTACAGCAGGTAGGGGATTCGCCTTGCCTGTGGCTGACTCAGGTGTAATTCCCAGAACCCGTTGTGGTCCCCCAAGCCTGCCAGAAGTGATCTGTGAGTGCAGAGCTAGGACTAATCCCAGAGCACTATTGGGTATGTCTTTAAAACTAAAAACTGAAAAAAAACAAACAGAGGCCTGGGCAGGAGAAGGTACAGGGATTAAAATACCAATCTTGCATGCGGCTGAGCCCAGCGTAATTCTCAGCACCCCAACGTTCTCTAGGATTCACTAGAGGCAGCTCTGGAGGGCCCCAAGCATCACAGGGTGGTCTTGGCATCACAGGGCTCAAGCAACATTGCATCGTGGGCCCTAGCCCCAGGCCACTGAACCTAGTTGGCCAAGAATCCATATGGTTGGCTGCTGGGCCCTTTGACACTGCTTGGGAGAAACACATACACCCAGCACACAGAGGGGGAAAAGTTAGAGGTCTGGGCTGGAGAGATGGCTCAGTCTGTCTGGATCCACATGATTTACTGCTCACCACTGTGTGGCCTCTCACCCTCCCCTAAATCAGAGGCCCAGTAGTGCCAGTCCCACTTGGCCATATACTAGCAGTCAGCTGGTTGTGAGCAGTGGCTTCTCCCATAGGCAGAGTTCGTGCTTTTCTGTTTAATACATCCTTGCCAGCTTTGTTTTATCTGTGTTCAAGTCTCATCAATACACAGGTTCAGTTTAGTTTTCTGATCTGAGTATTGATTCTAGAGCCGCCCATATTCCTTGTTAGCCTTTTTGCTATAGAAACATTCCTACACCAGAAGCCTGAAGAGTAGTCTCTTAAATTTGTGTTTGTAACCACTTCCACTTCTTGTTTTAGAAGATACTTTTAGGGAAGCAAAGAAATAAGATGCAATCTGATTACTTCTGATGTGTCTTAACTATGTCTCAGTGGGAAGCTGAGAGATTGTTCAACAGGTTGGAGTGCATGGAGGCCCAGGTTTGAGCCTGGCACCACATGGTCCCCTAACAATGCTGGTCGTCACCCCAGCACAGAGCCTCTGAGCACCGAGTTATGGCTCAAAGACAGAACACAAATACATGTCAGTGTTCTCACACTGCTACTTAGGTGTGCTTATTTTATTTTATTTATTTATTTATTTATTTTTGCTTTTTGGGTCACACCCGGCAATGCTCAGGGGTTACTCCTGGCTCTGCACTCAGGAATTACTCCTGGCGGTGCTTGGGGGACCATATGGGATGCCGGGGATCGAACCGGGCCGGCATGAGCCGGCCGCGTGCAAGGCAAATGCCCTACCCGCTGGGCTATCGCTCCGGCCCAGGTGTGCTTATTTTATACATCGTCTTTCAGAAAGATTTTTGCCACATTTTGGTTAGTAATATAAAAGGAGGTGTTTAAAATGTTATTTTAATTTATTTTTATTATTTTGGGCCTCCCACACGGTGCTCAAGATACCCAGGGACCACTCCCAGCAGTTCTCAGCCTATCAGTCTGTCAGTTCAGTGCTCAGGCCTGAGGACGCGGTGCTGCTACATGGTTGTTCCTAGGTCTGTGTCCTGCGACGCTCTGGAAAACCTGCAGGGCCAGGATTGAGCCTGGGTTGGTGCGTGCCCAGCGCTGGACTACCTCATAGTCCTTATGTGTAGTTTTAGATGAGATTACTAGATCACTAAACATCCTTTTGTTCATTGATTTCCTCGAGCGGGCGCCAGTAATATTTCCATTTAACCCTATCACGTGCCAGTGTAGCCCAATGGCATCTGGTTGTTTCAGGAATACGAAGAGCCTCAAACCATTCATTCATGGTCTTGATGAAGAAGTCTGACCATCTTGTAGGTAGGCGGCCACGTGATCTTTTGACATCCCGTGGGATCCAGTCGGTAACGGTTCTAGTCCAGCGGTCGTCTCCAAATCGCATTACATGTCCAGCCCATCTGATTTTCGATGCCTTGGCAAATGAGACAGCATCCCTGACTCTGGAACAACGGAGGTCAGAACTCCAGATTCCTTCTCTCACTTGAGTGAGGCGTGATATTCCAAGCATAGCTCTTTCGATTCCTCTTTGGGAGACCCGAATAGCATTCTCATCCTGCTTTCATAGGGCCCAGGTCTCTGAGGCGTATGTCAATGCAGGGAGAACAGTGGAGTCGAAGAGATGTGCCTGGAACCGGAGGTTCTTTGTCTTTTCGCTATTTCTTCGATGCCTTTGAAGGCATTCCATGCCGCTCTCTTCCTCCTGCGCAGCTCAGGTTTTAGGTCGTTCATCATGTTGATTTCTCGACCTAGGTACACATAACTGCTGCATTCAGAGATGTTTGTTCCATTGAGAGTGAACGGGGCCTCTGGATGAGATAGACAAAGAAAATCTTGGAAGATCTTGGAAAGATGGAAATATGTTTCCTCTCCATTTAATGTTCATGGCTTACTCCTCCTGGCTGTGCACAGGGGTCCCTCATGGTGCTGGGGATCATAGCTGGGTTGGCTGCATGCAAGACAAGTGCCTTACTACTCTACTACTTTTTGTAGCCCTACTACCTCTCCTTAAGGAGAGGATATTTTAGAATGTGGTATACTAAAGTGTTATAAACAGTGCTGCACAAATGATGTAAAGCATTTAATGTAAAAATTTGTTATAATGCTCTCTTTGTTTTTTTTCAGTGGGCGGTATACATGGTGGTGCTCAGGGACCAGTCCTGACAGTGCTTGGGGAACCGCATATGCTACGGGTATTAGGATGGGGATTACAGCCAGGGTCAGCTGCATGCAAGGAAAATGCCTCTCTCTCTGCTCTGAAGCCTGTGATCTTTTTGTTTGTTTTTTGGGATTAATCCTGGCTCTGTGCTCAGGGATCACTTTGTGTGGGGCTTGTGGAACCCTAGCCAACTGGGCTTGGCTGCTTGCAAGGAAGTGCCCTATACACTGTATTATCATTCCAACCCCTGAAACAGTTCATCTTAATGTCATGTGGTGAATGATGTGCTGCAAAAACTTGAAACGATGTTTTGGTTTTTTAATAATTAAAAGTAAATTCTATATGTCCTAATATTGATTTGTGATGAATATTTTAATTTGAACACAAATTTATTCTTGTTCTTTTTATTTCAGAATCCAGCCTCAAAATTAAAAGCTAAAGATGGAGAAGAAAAGGAGGAAAATTCACATGAATCAGAGGTCAGAAAAATATGTTCTATGTCTCATACAGAGTGATTGTGTAGCTCTTTTCATTTTATTTGTGTCTGCAATTCTGTATACTGAGAATTACGGCCTTTAGACATTGTTAGAACTAGCTCAGGAAATTCTGAAACTTGAGTTCTGTGATCCAGTAATCTGTCCTTTACTGGCAGCCTGTGAAAGACCACATTGGGTATAAATTATGAATTAATATATTAACAATTATCAGCAGGGAAAGGGAAGGTTGATAATTAGTGGAAGTGGCTTTAAAGCCTCATGAGAGTAGCATTAGGCTGGGGCCGTAGCGATAGCACAGCGGTTAGGGCGTATGCCTTGCACCCGTGACCTGGGTTCGATCCCTGGCATCCCATATGGTCCGAGTACTGCCAGAAGTAATTCCTGAGAGCAGAGCCAGGAGGTACCCCCTGAGCATCGCTGAGTGTGACCCAAAAAGAAAAAAAAAAGCATAAGGTTTTTTTAATTTATTTATTTATTTTGCTTTTTTGGGTCACACCCAGCGATGCTCAGGGGGTACTCCTGGTTCTTCCTTTGCTCAATATTACTCCTGGCGGTGCTTGGGGGACCATAGGGATGCCGGGATCGAACCCAGGTTGGCTGCATGCAAGGCAAACGTCTTACACACTCTGCTATCGCCTCCAGCCCATAAGGCTTTTTTAAGTATCTTTACTCACTTCTTTTAGACCATTATGTGGCTCAAACTTTTATTTACTGCATCCTGCTTCTAGAGTTTTCCTCTGTCTTAATGGATGGGATGAGTCATTTGGTGTTGGGGTTCCCCAACAGATATTGAGACTCAGCAGGGTCCCCTGGCAGGTTCGGGATTAACAACTGTTTCCCTGTCCCCCAGCTCCCCACACATGGACAAAAGAACAAGACCACAGGCTCCTTGATAGTGTGAGGCTCTAGCACTTATTTCAAATCAAGTCTGCTCTTTTTATTCTGCCAAAAGTCTGGGGGTTGGGAGATAGAAGAGTTGAATGGACCTTGAACCCAAAATGAAGGGGTGAAAAACCTCTTTTTCCCAGGGCAGTCTACCAGGGATCCTCCTTCCAGAGATTGAATCCTACCTTGGTGCTATAGGCCTGTTCAGGACCAAGGCAGAATCCTGGCCTATTGCTTTCTCCTTTCCTTTGCTGGTATACAATCATCTTAATAGTGTTGCTAGTCATTTTGTATAAACAGGGTGACAGGTATTTTATAAAAGAGTGATAGACATTTATAAAGGGTGGCTTTTACTGGGGTGTTGAGGCTGTTTGGGGTCTCCAACAGTATAAGGGTGCATTAGGCCCCCTTGTTACGCTCAGGGCAAAGGACTGTTCCCTCCAGCCGATGAACAAAGAACCACAAGCCCAGTTTAGAAATTTCAAACTTTACTTATTCCAACATCACTCCATACCAACCACCACACACACACACTGCCGTATCACACCCGCCTACAACCTCACACATCTGATTCCCAAACAGCAAGAGAGAAATCTTAATGCTAAGGGCTGGGGGGCAGGCATAACCAAAGATGAAAACCAGCTTTTGAGGTAAAAACTGGTTTCCTCTTACAAAATTCTCCTGGGTACCACGCCTGCTTCCCAAGCTTATAGAGATGCTAATGCAGAGCACTGCTTCTCTCTCTTTGAGACTAGTAAACACATCAGTATTTCTAGTTCTCTTACATAAACACAGTAAGAGAGACAAGTATATATAAATAACTACACCCAAGATTAAATGTATAGAGTGAGCTTCCATGGGAGATCACATCATATGATACAAACTATGCTCCTCATGCCAGATTGATCATTTCCATTCCCATCAGGGTCCTGTCTCCAATAACAACAGTCTTGCTCTGCTCCAAGGCAAGTATTAAGTGCTCTGCTCTTCTGCAAGGCTATGGGTGGCTTATCTTAGTTCAGAACAAAGCTGTTCTGGTCTTTTCTCTAAAATTTGGGTCAGAGCAGAGCTTATTCTAAAAAGTTGTCCCATTTAGTAGTCAGGGTTGGCTCTTCCTGATACCATCCAGTCCCTCTTAGAGGACCTGTATAGGGATAAGATTGATCTAAATGGTACTGAGTTTATAGATGGAATAATATGATGGAAACCCAGGAGTTAAAATAAGTCACCACTGTACAACCTGACCATCTTTTTTGTATTTATAGAAGAATAAACGCCTTAGTCTAAGCATATGCAAAGGGCTTATAGGAAGGAGGAAAACAGTCCCTCATTAGCAATGCAAAACCCCAGGGCTACCAGGTAGGGTGTAATCCAACACTGGAGGCTTCTCACTTTATATTCCAGACTACAGTCCTCAGGCCAAGTTTATCCTAACAACCTGACTGAAATCATTTGCTTATCTTTGGGTCAGGACAGAGTTTGTTCCATGTCCTTGCTCTTGGCTTATTATCCTGCTTTTGGCACTTAGCCCATCCCATGTCAAGGCCAGGGTAACTTACTCATGGCTTGCCCTGGGTCCATCAGAATCCTGTGATGGGACTAGAATCAATCTAAGGGCAACTGAGGTTTTAAGTTAAGAAATAATGATGGATGCCCAGGAGTAACTATTTCAGAGTTAATTAACTCCTGTATCACAAATGTGTAGCTTTAACCATCTTCCTGTGTCTACACAAAAGGCGTTTGCTCTAGCACAAGAATATGCAGAGGGCATATAGGAAAGAGAAAAAGAACATTTTACTTACAATACAAAACCCAGGGCTGGCAAGTAGGAAATCAGAGCGCTGTGAACAAAGGATAGCCCGAGCAGTTTGGGGCATAGGCAAATGAGAACTGCACCAACGCTTTCATTATCCGATTTAAACTTTTGGGAGTACCGTGTTTATCTGCGCCACATCAGCTGTGCTCAACTTTCCTCCTGACTAGAGCTCACTGCTCAGATTGCTCAGGGGATTCCGTGTGGTGCTGATGAGCAAGTCAGGTGCTTGCAAGGTCAGCACCTTACCCCTGTTCTATTGCTATGGACCCTTTCCTACTTAAATTCTAATGGAAATAATTATTGGCTGCAGGGCTGGTATCATGCTGCCTGCTTAGAGAACATACTCAACAGGTACCTAATAAATATGTTTCTTTTCCTTCGAACCTTATTTCTGGTAATTAACAATTGGATATTGATAATTTCTTAGAGTTTATATGTTTTAATTTTTTTTCCTTTAATTTTTTCCTTCTAGAAATGTGAAAGGGCAGAAACATTAGCAAAAATAAAATCAAAAGCTTTTGCAGTTGTTGTTCAGGTAAGTGATTTCTTTTACCTCAGGTGACTTGTACCTTGACATTTATGCTTTTCCATAAAGCATTCTGCAGCTCTGTTGCTTTCTACCTGCTAGGTTCCTCATCATCATCAGAGGCAGCTATCTTCAGGTTTTCTAATTATTGCTGTTTATATGGAATTATGATGTGCTTGTTTTTTTTTTATTGTCTTTCCAGTTTTTATTATTCCTGATTCATGAGAATGTGGGGATTATTTTTCTTTATCCCTAGAGTTCTGACTCTTCCTGATAACGTAGTTTGGTACGATTCTATTTTTCAATTAGCCCCTGAACTACAACTGGTCCCCAGCTAGGTGTTTGGGTCAGGCAGTGCTTGGGGGAGCCAGCAAGATCACCCTGGTGGTGTCAGGGAGCCATATGACGCTGGGGGTCAAGCACAGGGCCGTCCATACTAGGCATGTGCTCTACTAGTCGCTGTTTCTCTGGCTCAATTCCATTTCTTTTGCGACTAGTAATTAATGACTCCAGTTCCTGTGCTCCACTCAGTGCTGCGATCAACTTGTTTCATCAAAACTTACAAGGCAATTATTTATTCTGGTTTTATGCGCTTGCTCTCCTCCTTACAATACGGATGTCTTTGTTCTGTGGGAAATTCCTGTTTCTGATCATAGAAATAAATAGGAGCAAAATTTTTTGATGTATGTATGGGCTAAGTGTTACATGTTAGTTCTGCTACACTTAATTGAACAGACTTGTATCACTTGTCTTCCGTTGATCATCGATTTGCTCGAGCTAGCACCAGTAGCATCTCCATACGTCCTGTCACATGCTAGTGTAGTCCAAGGGCATCTGCTAACTCCAGGAACATAAAGAGCCTCAAACCATTCCATCAGGTCATGGGAATGAGGTCTATAATTGTTACTGGTATTTGGCATATCAAATACAATACGGGTAGCTTGCCAGGCTCTGTCGTGCAGGTGGGATACTCTTGTAGTCACTTCTAATCTCGAGCATTTATTGATCATCAGCTGTGATTAGCTCTTTTGCTGGGTGGAGCTCTGACGAGAGGGGAGTCCAGATGTGAAAAATGGCCGCCCTCATGGTGTGGGGGGGTCCTCTAGCTTCTTGCGAGGTTCTGGGGTGGCGGGCCAAGGCTAGAATTGAACATACTATTTTTGGATAAAAGCAAGAAGGACAGTAAATTTAGATTTTTTTTCTAAATTGCTGTATTATTATATAGTACTAGTTTAAGATACAGCTTAAGACAATATAAAATATCGTTTTTTAAAAAATCCCTGAGATGCACAGTTAGTTGTTTAAGATTTGGTTTCTGTCATACAATCTAATTATGAGAGTTTTAAAAAATAAGTTAGCAGGGGC
The DNA here is from genome assembly GCA_021461705.1 of Cryptotis parvus. Classification (NCBI taxonomy): domain Eukaryota; kingdom Metazoa; phylum Chordata; class Mammalia; order Eulipotyphla; family Soricidae; genus Cryptotis; species Cryptotis parvus. The sequence continues at coordinate 28,305 of JAJIBD010000546.1, forward strand.
CAGAGTGATCGCACAACGGGTAGGACATTTGCCTTGCACACGGCCGACCCGGATTTAGTCCCTGGCATCCCATGTGGCCCCCCAAGCAGTGCCAGAAGTAATTAATTCCTGAGTGCAGAGCCAGGAGTAACCCCTGAGCATTGTCGGGTGTCACCGAAAAGAGCAAAAAAAAAAAGTTAGCAACTAAATTATTCACTAAATTGCTTTAAGAGTATGTCATTGCATAATTATAGTTTGGGGTTGGTTTTTTACCATTTAAGCTATTATTAACATAGAATGCATAGTGGTGTGTTCATACTTAAACTGCCTATATGGCACCAACTGAAAACTCCTGAAGCAAATAAAAGGTCAGGTTACTCCTTAAGCAAATAAAGGGTCTCATTGCCTGATTGAACTGAAAAAATCCTTGGTCTGTCCATTCATTTCTTACTTACAGTTGCTCCTGACTGTCTTCAAAGTGCTGTTCATGACCATTCTGGCCTTACATAGTCCCAGTTTTAAGTTCAATAGAAAGAGAATTTTTTTCCTTCCTAATAAATGGGTAAACCAGATTCTAAGATTGAGTTAGCTATGTTGCAAATCCCATGCTAAACAAACTCTTCGTTTACTTTGGTTTTGGGACCACACTCAGAGGTGCTCCTGGCTTATTCCTGGCTCTGTACTCAGAAATCACGCCCAGCAAATGCTTGGGGGACCATACGGGACGTTGGGGATCAAGCCCAGTCCTCCGTTTACAAGGCAAGTGCCTTACTGCACACTCTCTCTCTATCTCTGGAACTCATGCTCATCAGAGTGGGGCCAAGGGACACACCTGGTGCTCGGTGTAAGGTAGTTTCACTAGAAGCACATAGTGGTACATGGGAAAATAAAATATTACTTGAAGAAACGGAGAATAGGTTATTAGTAAAAATAGCATTTATGCTTTATTTCTCCTCAAAAATTTGGTGATAGCTGCATTTTAAAATGACAAAATACATTAAACAATTTTTTAAGTTATATCACAGCATGACATTAAATTTCAGACCTGCCAACTACATATTAACCTAATGACGAGATAGTGATGAAACTGCAGAGAACTTTTAATGTTTTATTTATTTTGCTTTTTGGGCAGTGCTCAGAGGTTACTCCCTGGGTCTGCACTCAGGAATTACTCCTGACCATGCTCGGGGGACTATATGAGATGCCGGGAATTGAACCCAGGTCAGTTGCATGCAAGACAAACTCCCTCCCTGCTGTACTATGGCTCTGGCCCCACTTTTTCATGTTTTAAAGATTAAAAACAAGTATTAAGCAAGCCAGTGGTGTGGGAGAGTAGTTTTTGATAAGTATTTCTGTCTTTGCTCATCTTAACTGTTTTGTTTTTCACTCAGTCATTTATCACTTGAGTTCATTTTGCAAGTTGTGGGGTTAATTTGATTTTTAACTCCTAAGGCATCCAAGTCTAGAAGACATCGTCAAGTTAAACTTGACTCCTCCGACTCTGATTCTGCATCTGGCCAAGGACAAAAAGCAACTAGGAAAAAAGGAGCAAAGAAACATTGCCATCATCAAAGCGGAAGATATCTTCCCAAGGTAACAACATTTTGTTTTATTTTGTTTTCTTTTGTGTTTTGGGCTACACTGGACTATACTGAGGGATTAACTCCTGGCCCTGTTCTCAGGGATTGCTAGGCCTGGAGCACCATATGCGTTGCCTGGGATTGAACTTGAATTGACTGCCCTGCCCACTGTACTGTCACTCCAGCAGCCCCAACACCTGCCCCATACCCATGACATTTAAAATTCAATTAAAAAAAAACCTGCATCTTATTTTCAGCTTCTCCACATCATTTTTATTAAAAAAAACAACTGGATACTTGTGTGTTTGAGAGACTTGTGAGAGTTAATATAAAAAATTAATCTGCATCTTGAGTTCCTGCTGAAAGAAATCCCAGGAGTCTTGATCCCACCCCTCAAAAAATTGTCCACTAGATTCACATACATTCATAAATGATTAAGTTTAGGACTATGTAAGGCAAAACCCCTGCCCTAAAAACTAAACTTTTGCTCAATTGAAATATTCTTCTATAAAGTATGAATTATACTGAGATTTAATGCCCGAGAGAAAGCACAGTAGTTAGGTCAATCCTCGGCACACTATATGGTCCCCTGAGTACTGCCAGGAGTGATCCCTAAGTGTCGAGCCAGGAGTAAGCCCTGTGCACAGGCTGAGTGGGGCTTCCCAAACCAAAAAACAGGGAACTGTAGGTTTAGAAAGCTGCACAAGCATTTTTATGTTTTTGGGGGATCACAGTTGGTGGGAGGCAGCTTCCTGGTGGTCCTCAGAGGACCCTGTCGTCCCAGGAATTTAACCCAGGGTTCATGCATGCGGCATGTTTCCCACCTGTTTGAGACACCTTCCTGCTCTCAATTTTTAATAGTCAACTTTCCTACAAGAGCAGCTGAAAAGTGAGAGGTAATCTGGTCTATCCGTGTCATCAATAGCTGTGAACAGATTTTGTTTTGCTTTTTTTAGAAATATGGTTGGGGGACTGAACCATGAGATCTAAGCTACAACCACTGTCAGGGTGCCTGTCAAGGTGCCAGGTGGGGGAAATGGAGCATGGGAACACTGGCAGAAGTTGGCACTGGTGGTGGGATTGGTGCTGAGGTATATCCTAAAACTCATCTATCAATCACTTTGTAAATCACAGTTGTTTAAACAATTGTTAAAAAGAGAGAGAGAGATACGGTTGAGGACTGGGCACAGAGATAGTACCACAGGCAAGGCGCTTGCTTTGCACGCAGCTAATCCAGATTTGATCTCCAGCACAACGTATGGGCCTGCCAGCCCCACCAGGACTGATGTCGGTGCACAGAGCCAGGAGTACCTTCTGAGCACTGCCAAGTGTGGCCGAAATAAAACAACAACGAAAAAGAATAAATTCTTGAAATTCATTTGTTTTTAACTGGAAAATGTCTGAGTGACCAGGACTCCTGCTTGCCAAAGCCTGAGGTCTCAAGGTGGATCCTGGTGCCATTCACATGCAGGAGTGTGGTCTTGCGACTCTGTTGTTTGGGACCGTTGGCTGCACAGTAGAAGGTGCCATCTTTAGAGCTTTGCAAGCGAGAATCTGACCCCTAGAGAGCTGAGGGTGTGTGCAATTCCCAGTCATTATAACAGCTGCAAAGGAAATGGGGGGGGGGGGAAATAAAAATAATTTTTTTAGAAAATGGAATGATGGGGAACGGAGAGATAGCCCAGCGGGTAGGGCGTTTGCCTTGCACACAGCCCGCCTGCGCCCGGCCTGGGTTCGATCCCCGGCATCCCATACGGTCCCCGAGCACCGCCGGGTGTAGTTCCTGAGTGCAGAGCCAGGAGAAACCCCTGAGCATTGCAGGTGTGACCCAAAAAGAAAAAAAAAAAGAAAAAAATGGAATGATGGGGGGACTCATTCTTATGGTGGGTAGGGTACTTGCCTTACATGTGGCCAGTGTGAGTTTGATCCCCACCATCCCAAGTAGTCCCGATGTATTGCCAGGAGTAATCCCTGAGCACTTCCGGAAGTGGACAAAAAACAAACAAAAAGTGGAAATATTGGGGCTGGAGAGATAGTACACTGGGTAGGATGCTTGCCTTGCATACAGCTTGTCCGGGCATCTCATATGATCCCTTAGAGCTGCTGGGAGTGTTTCCTGAGTACAGAGCCAGGAGTAAACCCTGAGTGCCACCAGGTGTGGCACCCAAACAAACAAAAAAAATGTGAAAAGAGGTGTCAGGGGATACAGTACAGTGCGTAGGGCACTGGCCTTATACACAGCTGACCTAGTGTCAATCCTTGGCAACCCATAGGGTTCCCTGAGTAAGCCCTGAGCTCAGCCAGGAGTGGTTCAAAACAAAAATAACAAAAAGTTTTAAAAATTGGAAAGATAACTTTCATATTATAGATTATTCACAAGGAGGTACATCATAGACTAATGAATGAAAAAAAATCTTTTTCAGCACTATAATGTTAAAACTTATAATTTTAGGAGAGCTCTTATAAATCATAAATAAAGGTCTGCCACTCCGTAGAAAAAATGCTTTTAGAATCCAATCAGGCAGTTCATAAAGTATAGTCAGGGAGCATTTGCGGAGATAGTTCATTAATTTGGTTAATTTCACTAATAAAGCTGTAAATTAGAACAATTATATAATTTATTAGAACCGAATAAAGGATATCCATTGATAGTGAAAGGAGAATCTGAATTTAAGTGGGAGTTTAAATTCATACCTTCTTTTCAGAAAGCAGTTTGGAATCATCATCTGTCAGAAATTTTAAATGTATGTGCCTTTTAACTTAGCAATTTAGAAGTCACAAAAACATGGGTGTTCTTTGCAGGATTATTTGAAACTGTAAAAACTATGTATAACATTGAAAAATTGGCACATGAAGTTATCAGTTCATACAGTGGATGCTTTTGTACTTCTTTTTTTTGTTTTTTGTTTTTTTTTTTTGGGCCCCATTCCTTTGTGCTTGGGGGCTGTTCCTGACTCTGCTCAGGAGAGACCTTTGGTGGTGCTCAGGAGACCATATGTGATACCAGCAGTTCAGATTAGAACCAGTGGGATGCAAGACAAGTACCTTATCTTCTCTACTATCTCTTTAGCCCTTTTTGACATTCTTCAGCTAGACAAAGACCTTTATAAATGTTTTTTTGTTTTTGTTTTGTTTGTTTGCAGTTTTTGTTTTTTGGGTCACACCTGGTGATACTCAGGGTTCCTCCTAGCTCTGCACTCAGGAATTACTCCTGGTGGTGATCAGGGGACCATATGAGATGCTGGGAATTGAATCTGGTCGTCCATGTGCAAGGCAAACACCCTCCCTACTGTGCTATTGCTCTGGCCCTGTGGACTTTTATAATTTGAAAGGAAAGTAGATCAATAGTACACTGAAAGATTGCTTAGGCTTGGGGACAAGTCTTTTTTTTTTCTCTTTTGGGCAGGGGCTCTGGGGGCTGGGTCACACCCCACTGCATCAGGGCTTGCTCCTGGCCTGCACTCAGGGACCACTCACGTGGGCTTGGGACACCATGTGGTGTGCAGGGATGAAACCTGGGTTGGATGTGCAAGTCAAGTACCCTAACTACTATATTATCTTTCTAGCCCCAAGCTATTATAAATAAAAGGTGGCTCCATTTTCTGTTAATAAAAATATATGCAGATGCAAATTCAGTATATATATCATTGAATAAATCTGGAAGCGTTAACAGTGGTTAATTCTCAGGGATGGAATCTCAAAAAACTTTCAAGTCCATATATTCCTGTGATCTTTGAATATCATTCTAAATGTTTGTTACTTTAGTAATTGGGGGAAATCCAAAGATCAGAAACAATAAAGGCAACAGTAGTTCTACGGACTAACACATATAAAGATATGGGATAAAACTAGCCAAGTTGTTGGAAGTATGGAGGGAAGGGCTCATTAACTGGAATGTAAAGGGCGGGTAGAAAAGTTATTTTATTAATAATCACTGTATCACTGTCTTCCCCTTGTTCATCAATTTGCTTGAGTGGTCACCAGTAATATCTCCATACATCCTGTCACAAGCAAGTGTAGCCCAAGGGCATCTGCTTGCTCCAGGGACAGGAAGAGCCTCGAACCATTCTTCAGGTCATAGAATTGAGGTCCATAATTGTTACTAGTTTCTGGCATATCAAATAAGAAAAATAAAGTTGAGGGATAATGTTATTTTATACCCTTAAATATTGAACCAGAGTGACCAGAGCAATAGTCCAGCAGGTAGGGCGTTTGCCTTGCACGCAGCAAGCCCATGCTGGCCCGGGTTCGATCCCTGGCATCCCATATGGTCCCCCCGAGCACTGCCAGGAGTAATTCCTGAGTGCAGAGCCAGGAGAAACCCCTGAGCATTGCCGGGTGTGACCCAAAAAAGCAAAAAAAAAAAAAAAATATATATATATATATAACCAGAAGTTTAGACTTAATTTGGTAATCAGAGGGGATCACTTGAAACTTTTGAGGAAGAAGGTGGATGACCAGTTTTCTTTGAAGGAAATCAGTCAGAGTTGTCTGATAGGAAGCTGGCATAGCCCTGGTGGCCCCCAGGTGCAGTACAGCCAGATCAAGCATTGCCAGGAGTGGTGCCTGTTAAAAATAGTTTATTTTGACTGATACTTTCATAACCTGCCCCTCAAGGTGTTGCAGGTATGGCTGTGGTGCCCAGCTGCATTGGCAGGTGGCAGACAGGAGATAGGCTTGTCTACATACCCAAGGCTCTGCCCTGTGGGCCCAGGATGGTGGATGGTCTGACACAGAAAAAGACTGGGCCCCATGGGATGTAACCAGAGCCATGGCAGAACCTGGCAAGCTATCCGTGATGTACTTGATATGCCAGAAACAGTAACAATAATGGACCTCATTCCCAAAGAATGGAGACGTTACTGGCTCGCGCTCAAGCAAATCGATGAACAATGGGAACACGAGTGACAAGTGACTTTCATAAAATGTATTACAGTCTTCTTTATATATTTCTAATTTTGAACAGTGTGCATTTATCAAGAAAAGCACTGGCATATATTTTCTTTCAAATAAATACTCTGAGTTTTTAGAATTATTAGTGTATCCTGAATATAATTTTCTCTTTATGATTTAGGATTAGCATCATGGGCATATTACTTGACAGGTTTTAGAATATAATAAGCCTATCAAGAAATAGTGTGTGGACATTGGGCATTGTATACTACTACTGCTTCATGCGGTAGTACTTCATCAGTTATTATATTTTAATTATGTGAACTTTTTCCCCTCACTTTTGTATAGTCTTTCTGTCCTCAGGATGAAGGCTACTAACAGTTTGCCTTTCGCAGCTTCTGAACTTTAATGACTTAGGACCCTAATTGTCTATTCATTTGTTTGGTGTAAAATGAATATAGGTTCTGGAGAAAGGACTCATGAACATAACCTGTGTCAGGTATAGTGAACTTTATTTAATGTATGGCCTCTGAGATAAACATCCTAAAGTTTTATCTGCTTCCTTTTTTTCTTGTTGACTGCCTGATAGTAGGATAAAGCATTATATTTGCTTTTATTGAGGCATCATGATTCACAGTAGTATTGATATTAATGTTGAGGCATGTAGTATTATTGGCCCACCACCAGAGTGCCTCTGTCCCCTCCGCCTCTGTCTCCAAGTCACTTATTGTGGGAGGCCCCACACTGTTCCTCTCTTTATATTTGGCAGACTGAGTTCTGTTAGGAGAATCAAGATTTGTTTTCATTGGCTATTGTTTTTGTTTCTTTCCGCTTCATGTTTAGTGAGATCATCTGCTTTTTTTTCCCGGATTCAGCTTAATATGACACCTTTTATCAAGTTCCATCCAAGTTATAGCATAATGCAAGTTTTGATCTTTCAGATCTGAGTAGTATTCTTTTGTGTATATGTCACACAATTCCTTCCCTCCATTCCCTTCACTTCCCTCTCCTTCCCTTCGCTTTTCAGCTGCTCTCAGCAATGTAGTGTTCAGGGGACCATATGTGGTGCAATGCCGCAATGAACATAGATCTGGTTAATTGCTAGTTACGAATAGTCATGCTAAAAGATTGTAAAGAGCAGTAATTTCTAATCTGGGTGCATTGCACTGATTATAATTTGGGGGCCAATGCAAATTATTTTCATTCAGTTATAAAGCTTGAAAGGAGATGTACCTAAACATAGTTCTTAAAACATTATCATCTTTAAGGTAATGTAAAAATAATTGTTGTTAATACTTAAAATTTGTAAGTAAAGGTAAAATTGTATTATAGTGACCTAAAGGAAAACTAGTATTTTGTTAACCTCTAACTATGTTTACAATGGAAGCTCATTGCTATGATTTGCCCTCTTAGTCTTAGAGCAATCGATTCATTTCATGTAAGCAAAACCTGTGCTCTACCAGGACACATTTGTTCAAATCAGAAAGCTTAACTGGAGACTGGAAAGATAATAGAGTGGGTAGGGTGCCTTGCAGAGTGCAGACCTGGATTGGTTCCGTGAGCCTGCCAGGAGTGATCCCTGAGCACAGCCAGGAGTAAGCCTTGAGCACTTCCGGGTTTGGCCCCCCTCCCCTGCTTCCCACCACTCAAAAAACGCGCTTAAATTCTCCTCTCTCTGTATTTTTTGTTTCTGTTTGTTTTATTTTGAGGCAGTATTCAGGACTTAATTCAGTCTCTGAGCTTAGGTATAGCAGTAAGTAGATCTAAGGATATGCAAAGGAAGGTCTGATGTATACTGCCTGTTAACAGATACATAGGGTCTTCTGGCAGACTGTCTCCAATTAGAGTTAGTATGTAGAAAACCCTAGTGAAACTGTTAATCAAGCTGCACTTACACAGACAAAGGCTATCCTAGGTCATTTTTCTGCACATTCCCTTGTTGGCTCTAATTAACCCTAGATGGAGTCTTATGAACAAGACCTTGTCTTCTGGGGCAATTTAGGAAGGCTAAGTTAACAAACTGTTGCATTCTTTGCTTATCTCACCTCACCGAGATAGCACCACCTGCAGGCTTCTGGCTCCTGAGTGTCTCCTCCCTATCACCATAAATCCTATGGTAGAAATGTAAAATGTCCTTGCAGTGTCGATTATGTAAACTTAACTCTAAGTTTTACTGCCCTTTGTTGTGTTGGCTTATAAGAAAGTTGGGGTCTTTGTTAAGAGTCAGTCAGCTCTCATAAGTGAACTCTAGTCAGTCAGCTCTCCTCAGTGAGCTGTGGTCAGTGAGCTCTGGTCAGCCAGCTCTAGTCAGTCAGCTGCGGCCAGTTAGCCACCAAGAAGAGAGCTGATGCCCTCCCGGCTGGTGATCATTAAAAATATTAATGGAAATACGCCTTGTGCCTGGAGTCTCATCTCTGCGCCTCCGGCCCTACGGGACATTCCTGCTTCACTTAGGGATCACTACCTGGGTGGCTCAAGGCCATATGTGATGCTGAGATCGAACCAGAGTCAGTAACATGCAAAGCAAGTGCCTTAACCACTATAGAATTTCTCTTGCCCCAGTTTCATTATTTCTTACGGCTGAATGGTGGTTCATTTTAAAAAAAATAACATTTTACATAAAATTATAGCTATTACACGCGGAAAATAACCCAGTCTAAATTCAGTGGCAAAGATATGTTTGTTGGTTCCTTCATTTCTTTAAAAAAAAAAAAAGCAACTGGAGAGATAGTATAGTACAGTGTGTAAGGTGCTTACCTAGCACACAGTCAGCAAACCTGGCTGGCCGCATATTACTATCTTTCTGGCCTCGCTTAAACTTATTTTCATTCAATTTGCTGTCTCCTGTTCACAGATCCTTACTAGTACATGTGTTTTATGAAATAATATAAAAGCTTATTTCAGGGGCCGGAGCCATAGCCCAGCAGGTAGGGGCGTTTGCCACGCCGCCGGCCTGTGCCAGTCCGGGTTTGATTCCCGGCATCCGGTACCCTGAGCACCGCCATGAGTGATTCCTGAGTGTAGAGCCAGGAGTAACCCCCTGAGCATCGCGGGTGTGATCCAAAAATTTTAAAAAAAACAACTTAATTCATAGTTAATCATTTAATATTTGTTAATTATGTATCAGGTATTTTTTTTTTACTATATATCAGGTGTTGGGGGGTATATCAGCTTAAAATCTATTCTGATAAATTCATGGTCTAGTAGGAAGAAGTAAACTAAAGAGGAATAAATGAATTAATATAAGGTATTAGGTAGTTGAAGTGTTATTATGAAATAAAGTGAACCTGTGGAGTTTGCTGCTAGGCCACGGGAGTTACAGGTAACTGAGATCTGATGTCCATGATTAAGGTGTTTCTTCAGGCAAAGGAAATTAAAACTGCGAACTCCAGGTTTTGGAAAATAGAAACCAGCACTAGAAAAATAAAGTGTCTGTTGAGCATACATGATGATAAACAAAGTATCTGCATTTAAAAGCAGTAACTGTGGAGTACTGGCAGGAGTATAGTGATGGACACTTGTCTTACACACACAAAGTGTGACTCAGAATCCAAAATAAAAATAAAAACAATACTAGGAACTTTTTTGATTATTTTATTTAATAAAGCTTAAGATGATTATTTCCTGATGTTTGCAGATATAACCAGTGTTGTGTGTGATAAATAAGATTCAATAATATTATGTGTTTGCTAGTTTTGCTTCATTCATCCTTTTCCATCTTTTTTTTTACTTTAATGAAAGAAACTATTTTAAAATATAAGCACATATATGTAATATTTAAAATTTATTTAAGATAACTGTAATTTTAGCTTTCATACTTTTGCTAAGGGACAAAATTTTATCAAAGTTTAAATGTTTTCATTTAAATCTTTTTTGAACTATTTCCAGGTGACTTGCAGAATATACATAAGGAAGATAAATCTTTAAGTCTGAGTATGCCTATTATTACAGAAGAGGAAGAGAACGGAAGTGTTAGTGAAACAGGTACAAATGAAATTTTGTCAAACTACTAGATGGAAGTTATGTTCTAGCTTGGGCTTCTTAAACTTTTTCTAAAAACTCACCACTTGTTTTTGGTTTAGAAATTTTTGTACAATACCTATAGAGTAGATAAATTAGGTATACAAATCAAACATTGGCTGGTAATAAGTCGTGCAGAAATGTTTTTGTTTTTATTATTTGGGCCACACCCAGCAATGCTCAGGGGTTACTCCTGATTCTGCACTCAGGAATTGCTCCTGGTACTGCTGTGGGCTGGTTCAACTTGTGGATTGAACCCAGGTCTGCTGCATGCAAGGCAGGCACCCTACCTGCTGTACTGTTGCTCTCACCCTGTGAAGAAATTATTTTGAAACTTTTTTTAAGTTATGTGAGCTCATATGGATCATGATCAAAAGATTCAAGAAGCATCAAAGTCTATTTGATGCTTACAGAACATATTGGTTGACTTAATTTTTCTAGAATGCTTTTAGCACAGTGGAGAATTTTAAGTTAATCTGGACATGTACAAGTAAATAGTCATATAGGTGCCAGGGATGAGACTCAGGCCTCACATATGAGATGCTGAATTCTAGGTTTGATCCCTGGTATGTGTATACACACACACACACACACGTAAATCATAATAAGTAAATGGATTTGGGAGGGGAGGTCTGTGAAGGTGAGGGGTGAAGTATAGGAACACCACAATGTAAGTGAACATTTCTGATGAGAATGCCAGTCTAGGCTGGATTCGTTTTTATTTTGGGGTTGGTTTGTTGTTTGTTTGTTAGGGAGCACATTAGGAGGTGCTCAGAGCTTACTGCTGCCTCTGAGCCTAGGGATTATTCTTGGCGGGACTCGGGCCATATGGTGTGCCAGAATTGAGCTTGGGTCAGCTACTTGCAAGGCAAGTGCCCTGCCCATCGTATTCTTGCTTAAATACATCTAGCTGTGGTGCAGCCAAAAATTGCCTGTTGAGTTGGTCACAGGCAACAAAGCTGCAAGATTTAAACAGAGAGCTAACAGGTTTGACATCATGACCATGTGTTTGTAGACTGGTGTTTTAAATCACTGTATTTTTTCCTCCTGAAAAGTATATACAAACATACTTTTGGAATTACTTGGAAAAATCTCATTCTAAAAAATCTATCAACTTGTAAATTTTTTAAAGCATTTTATTATTCAGTACCTAATATGACTAGGATCTACTTTTTTTTTTTTTTTTTTTTTTTTTTGGGTTACACCTGGCAATGTTTAGGGGTTTCTCCTGACTCTGCACTCAAGAATTACTCCTGGCGGTGCTCAGGCGACCATATGGGATGCCGGAGATTGAACCCAGGCTGGCACAGGCCAGCCTCATGCAAGGCAAGCGCCCTACCCACTGGGCTATTGCTCCGGCCCAGGAACTACATTATTTTTAACTGCAGTGTCATTTAAAGGGAAGAAATCAAGTATATGTTTGGTTTAAGTTTTTTTTTCCTGTCACTAGATCACTAGATCACTAGACATCCCATTGTTCATCGATTCCCTTGAGCGGGTGCCAGTAACGTTTTCATTTGACCCTATCATGTGCCAGTTGTAGCTCAATGGCATCTGGTTGTTTCAGGAAAATGAAGAGCCTCAAACCATTCATTCATTTTTTTTTTCCTGTAAGGGATTTTTTTTTTTTTTTTTTTTTTTGCTTTTTGGGTCACATCTGGCAATGCTCAGGGATTACTCCTGGCTCTGCACTCAGGAATCACTCCTGGTGATGCTCAGGGGACCATATGGGATGCCGGGTATTGAACCCGGGCCTGCACAGGCTGGCCGTGCAAGGCAAACGCCCTACCCGCTGGGCATTTTTTTTTTTTTTAAAGCAAAGCAAAATTAAAAAAAAATTATTATCGTTAAGGCAGTGTGTTTATAATGTTGACATTCATGGTCTTAGGTCACGTTATGTCATCTTACCAACATCAAAGACGTCAAGAGCCCCACCCCCACCCCCGCCCATGACCGTGTGTCACCTCTGGTTCACCTATTCTCCTCAGGGCTTTTTTAGTTTTTGATTTTGACCACATGCAGAAGTGCTCAGGGCTTGATGCAGGCTCTATGCTCAGGGATCAATTCTGGTAAACCATATGAAGTGCCAGGGGTTGAACCCAGGCCAGCCACATGCCAAAACACAAGCAAAACTATCACTCCAGCCCTCCCATTAGGGATTATTATTGTGCAAAGCCTACTGAATATCTGTAGAGTTTAAATGTATATATTATGAAATAAGAATTACATTCTTTAGAACTGACAGACTTCTTAATTTTGTCTTTAGAGTTCACTGCACTCAAGAGGAAAAGAAAACGAAGAACATAGACCCTGTTATAGTTCTTATATTTTGAGCTTTCTGACAGAACAAAAGATTTCTATTTGATAATGAACAGGAAGGCGGCCAGTCTTAACAGTAATTCTTCTGAAATCTATGGGCTGTTTCTCTTTTGAATGTCTTGATATGTTAATATGGTACTATAATAAAAGTACAAAAATGAGAGTAAGAACTTAACAAATCTTTTTTTTTTTTTTTTGGGTTACACCTGGCAATGCTCAGGGGCTACTCCTGACTCTGCACTCAGGAATTAGTCCTGGCAGTGTTCATGGGGCCATATGGGATGCCAGAGATTGAACCCAGTTTAGCCTCGTGCAAGGCAAATGCCCTACCCACTGTACTATTGCTCCAGCCTCACTCCAAATCTTAATTATATATTTTTTAAATGAAATCTGAGTGAGTAGAGATAACTTTGAATTTAGGATACAATGGAAACCATCCTATTATTTAGAGAATATTACTATTTTGTACAAATTTTTGAGGTAGTATGTTAGTAGAGTTAACTGACATGTCATAGCAAGAGCTAAAATAACTTAAAAGCCTATTTCCTTTTTTGCCCCTCATATTTGGGCTGTACCCCAGCAGTGCTCAGGGACTACTCCCGGCTCTAATTGGGGTGATGTAGTGTTGAAGATCAGACCAAGACTTCCTACATGCAAAGCTTGCTTTTAGCCTGTTGAGCTCTTTCTCTGGCCTTTTTGGGGCTAGTTTTTTTCCCCCTTTTGGCTTTAGGCTACTCCCAGCTGGGTATGCAGAGTCATATATAGCAGTGTTTAATGGACCATATGACACCGGAACTGAAATCTAGGCCTCCAGTGTTCCAGCTCTTGCCATTTCTTTCTTTAAAGAAGAAATTTTTTTGGCACTCTTTTGCAAACCTGTTAATAATGGGGCTTCAGACATTCAGTGTTCCAACTCTAAACCACCAGCAATTTTGACATCCCTCCACTAATGACCCAAGGTTCCCTCCCACTCCCCAAAGACATTTCTTGAATTATTAATGTTTATTATATGTAATTGACTTTTTGTATCTATGGTCTAATGGATTTTTTTATGTGTTAACTAGTTTATGCAATGTGTGAATGAGTTTAACAAAGTTTTTCCTTATTTTGCTATATTTTTAATATGTGAAACATAATTTATAAGTAACTTATGAGTTGTTGATTTTAAAAGTTCACTTTCAACTATGCAATTAAATGTTTTAATTAAATTAATTACATTTTAAAGTTATATATTTCATTATTTTAAATATATATAACCTAATAACAATTATATTATTTCACTTGATCACTTGACTTCCTGTAGATCATCGATTACTCGAGCGGGCACCAGTAACATCTCAATATGTCCTTTCACATGCGAGATAGCCCAAGGGCATCTGCCCACCCCAAGAACATAAAGTCATGGGAATGAGGTCTATAATTGTTACTGGTATTTGGCATGTCAAATACAACATGGGTAGCTTGCCAGGCGTTGCCGTGCAGGTGGGATAATCTTCTAGTCACCTCAAGACTCGAGCATTTATTGATGAACCGCGCGGCTGAGCTGGGCTGCAATTAGTTCTTCTGATCTGCCACAGTATTGGCTGTTTCTGAATGTACTGGATCTGTAGAAGATTCCATCTTAACTTTACTGTGAGCAGAGAAACAAGTAATAGAGCAGAAAAGCTCTGTCTTCCCCAAGCCTTTGGTTATCTCAACCATTTCATCTGAGGGTGTCAAGGATTTGCAAAGACCAGATGTAAGAGTTTTGGCTGGCTTAACAGTAGTGTTCTGACACATGCTGCATTTGGTTAAAATATTATTATTACATATAGTAGCAAAAGATTTTCTTTTATGATGAAAGACAAGCTTGGCTGCAAAAATTTTTGCTAGAGGTATCCTCTGGCTGGGTCCAGATCACATCCTTTCTTTTTTGGGTCACACGGAAATGCTCAGGGGGTTACTTCTGGCTCTGCACTCAGAATTACTCCCGGCTGTGTTTGGGGGAACCATGTGGGATACCAGGGATCGAATCTGGGTTAGGCGTATGCAAGGCAAATGCCCTTCCCGCTGTGTTATTGCTCCAGTCCCCACAATTATATTACTTTAAAGTTACCTTTGAAGAGCTCTGGGTAGGAAGGAAACTTCCCTTGCACGCCACTTACCAAGGTTTGATTTCTAGCTACCATTTGGTTCCCTAAGCCCTGCCAGGTATAATTCCTGAGTTCAGAGCCAGAAGTAAGCCCTGACCACCAGGTGTACCCAAAAAATTAAAATACAATTTAATTTCCTGTAATGCCAGAGGAAAGCAGCAGTACACGGAGGCCTCGGAGTCTGGTTGACTTGCTTTTCTTTTCTTTCTTTTTTTTTTTACTTTTTTATTTCCCGTGTCATATTTGATATGCCAAAACCAGTAACAATTTTAGACTTCATTCCCATGACCTGAAATGGTTTGAGGCTCTTCATGTTCCTAGAGGAAGCATTTGCCCTTGGGCTACATTAGCATGTGACAGGACATATAGAGATGTTACTGGTGCCCACTTGAGCAAATCGATGAACAATGGGAAGACAAGTGAAGTGACAAGTGGTTATACCACTGTGAGATATACAATTAAAGGATGTTCATAATTGGTTCTCTTTCATATAGTGTTCCAGCACCCAGCCATCCACCTGTGCCCCATTCCCACCCCCAATTTCCCAACTTTCCCTCCCACCCAACCCCAGCCTGCCCCTGTAGCAGGCATCTTTTCTTTCTCTCTGTCTCTGTCTCTGTATTTCTCTCTCTCTTCTCATACACTTTGTGGCTTGCCCTACAGATATTAATGATTTATGATGTAAGTCTCTATGTGTATATTCAATAGTGAGTTCTAGTGTGACATTATAATTCCCCATTCCCCATCAACATCCCCAGTTTGTTGCAACGATTATGATCATTACATTGTATAAATGTGAAAGATCCTGGGAAGGACCTGGTCCTAACCTTCATTATTATTTAAACCTTTTGTGCAGCTGTGTGGGTCTGGTCTGTCTCTTGTCCGGCTTTGCTGGCTGCGGAAGCTGTGAGCCCATAGCCACGCTCACAGACATGGAGGTGGAGGAGCCCAAATCCAGCGTAGTCTTGCCCCCATGTGTCTGCTAACCCTAGGAGCTATGTTGGACTAGGCCAGGGGCTGAGCTGCTTACCGCCCTCTGAATCTCCATGGGCTGCTCCACGTGGGATGAGCAGTACAGTTGTGGGTCTGGTCTGTCTCTTGTCCGGCTTTTCTCTTGCTTTCCTTACTAAGGTATTGCTGTGTCCTGCTGTAAGAAGGCTTCCTGTGAGAGGGACAGAGTACCCAAATCTTGCTCCCACAGCACCAACCTCCTCTTAAGGTGGCCGTTAGAACCGAGGGACACCGAGAAACTTGTGTGCAGAGTTCAACTATAGGAACAAGGGGTGGACAGAGAGATAGCTTGGGGGTAGAGTGCAAGCCCATGTGGGACAGTGTAAGAATCACTGGAGTCCTGGAAGAACAGGAAAGCAATGAAACCATCAATAAGAATTTTTCAGAGCTGGAGTAATAGTACAGCAGGGAGGGGATTTGCCTTGCATGCGGCTGACCCAGGTTTCCATACGTGGCATCCCATATGGTCCCCCAAGCATTGCCAGGAGTAATTCTTGAGTGCAAAGCCAGGAGTTAACTCCTGAGCATTGCTGGGCATGACCCAGAAAGCAAAAAAAAAAAAAAAGATTTTTTTTTTTCAGAGTTGGAGAATATAGACACTGAGATCTAAGTGGTTCCGGCAAAAATAGACCCAACAAGTAAAACTCCAAGACACATTTTATACTCAAAAATGACAAAATCTAAAACTAGAGACAGAATGTTATAAGCAGCAAAATAAAAACGAGAATGTACTTGCAAAGAAAAATTCAGAAGATATACAGCAATTCTATCAAATAAGCAATTCTATCAAATAATTCTATCAAATTAAGCCAGCAGAACATGGAAGAATGTGCAAAGTCTCAGAGAAATGCATACCTGACTATTGGGGCTCCCAACAGTGTCAGGGTCTGTTGGGTTCCCTGGTATGCTCAGGGCTGTTGACCATCCCCTCTGGCCAGTGGTCTAAGAGAGCTAGACCACCAGTTGTAGAAAATCTAAGGCTTTTTATTCCACACATTCCTGACTCCTAGCTCCTTCCACACACCACATATACTGACTGACTGACCCCCAAACTGCTACAGTGCAGAAGCCTATACAGAGGCTGGAGGCAGGGCATAACCAAAGGTAAAGAAGATTCTTTTTTTCCTAAAACTGTGAGGTTAAAAACTGGCTTCCTCTTCACTGTATTACTGTCTTCCCGTTCATCATCGATTGGCTCGAGCGGGCACCAGTAACATCTCCATACGTCCTGTCTCATGCTAGTAGAGCCCAAGGGCACCTGCTTGCTCCAGGAACATAAAGAGCCTCAAACCATTCCATCAGGTCATGGGAATGAGGTCTATAATTGTTACTGGTATCTGGCATATCAAATACGACACGGGTAGCTTGCCAGGCTCTGCCGTGTGGTAGCATACTCTTGTAGTCATCTCTAAATCCAGCATTTATTGATGAACCATGCAGCCACTTGCGGCCGCATGAGCCGGGCTGTGATCAGCTCTTCTGCTGGGTAGAGTTATGACGAGAGGGAAGTCCAGATGTGAAAAATGGCAGCCCTCATAGAGTGGGGGGTCGTCTGGCTTGTTGCAAGGCTCTGCTGGGGTGGTGGGCCAGGGCTAGAACCACCATCCCTCCTGGGCGACTCGTGAGCAGCTGGGCACAGGGAGAGCAAGTAGGGAGAGCTGGGTCGGGGTTTCAGTACATAGCAGAGCAGCTCCCTCGCTGCGATCTATTGAAAGTGAGCCCTCGACACAAGGGCTTCCTCTTACTGGTGCAAAATCCCCAGGGTTCATGCCCCTGCCTCTGAGGACTATTGAGGCACTATAGGGCAGAACATTGTTTTCTCTCTCCTTAGCCAGTAAACAATGATTCCAATAATATTTCTAGTCATTTTGTAAAAAGCAATAAGTCAGGCAACTACACCTGAGATTAAATTTATTTAATCTCCGTTCTCCCTGCATTAACATACTCCTCAGGGACCTGGGCCCTACGAAAGCAGGATGAGAATGCTATTCAGGTCTCCCAGAGAGGAATCGAAAGAGCTATGCTTGGAATATCACGCCTCACTCAAGTGAGAGAAGGAATTTGGAGTTCTGACCTCCGTCGCTATTCTAGAATCAGGGATGCTCTCTCGTTTGCCAAGGCATCGAAAATCAGATGGGCTGGACATGTAATGCAATTTGGAGACAACCGCTGGACTAGAGCCGTTACTGACTGGATCCCACGGGATGTCAAAAGATCACGTGGCCGCCCACCTACAAGATGGTCAGACTTCCTTGTAAAGACTCTGAAGGAACGGTTTGAGGCTCTTCATATTCCTGAATCAACCAGATGCCATTGGGCTACATTGGCACGTGATAGGGTTCAATGGAAATGTTACTGGCGCTGCTCAAGCAAATCGATAAATAACGGGATTCAAGTGATCAAGTGAAGTGATCTTTCCCAAGGAGATAACGTCATGTAACCCAGATTGTGTTCCCTGAGTCAGATTGATCATATCCAGTCCCCTTGGTGCTTTTTCCAGACCAGACAGTAATCCTAAGTGTTCTTTTTCTGACTGCAAGGCAACTCACAATTTATCTTCAAATGGAGCTGTGCCAGCCTTGCTCTAAACTTTGGCCAGTGCAGGACTTTCTCTAAAGTTGTCCCATTTTGACTCGACGATTACACTGACCAGGTTTTTGGGGAGCCTGGACCGGGGCCACCTCCCCCACCTTGGCTCCCTCCACAAGGCCTGGTGACCTCGCCCAGAACTCTTGGCCGGACACCAGGTATTCAGGTGCAGGGCGGAGTCTCTGCCTGCCCTCCCTGTGCTAGACTGATAGGGCATCTTGGCAGGAGGGGTCGGGTTTTTGCTTCTTCTTGGTCTATCCTCCGCCAGGCTCCCAGAAGTCAAAAAACCTCACGCAACACAACCACAGTCATCCTCTGGTCTGGACTCCACAGCTGGACACAGCCCAATCCCCCATAGTGTGTGGGCCCAAAGTGCCCACGCGATATCTCAAAACCTGGTATACTACAAACGTGGGAGTCAGAGGCTTGGTAAGAGAGAAGAGAACAGTGTGCTGATAATCGTTGAAAATGATACCATCCGAGGGGCTGGAGCGATAGCCCAGCGGGTAGGGCGTTTGCCTTGCACGCGGCCAGCCTGTGCCACCCTGGGTTCAATCCCGGCATCCCATATGGTTCCCTGAGCATTGTCTGGGTGTGACCCAAAAACACACACACAAAAAGAAAGAAAAGGATACCATCCTAGAACCAAACATTGAATATAGGCAAAGAGATACACATGGTAACCTCTATGTGTAAGGGAAGTGAGAGGGGGTGGGGAAGAGATAACCTGCCATGGAGGCAGGCTGGGGGAAGGGAGGGAAGTGGGGACATTGGTGGGGAAATGGGCACGGGTGGAGGGATGGGTACTGGAACACTGTATGACCCAAATTTAAATATAAAAATCTTTGTAATTATATATCTCACGGTGGTATAATAAAATATTCCAAAAAATTAAAGTTGTCCCATTATGAAGCCAGGGTGATGTCTTTTCCTGGTACTATCCAATCCCACGTAGAGGACCCTTTATGGCAGTATGAGGAATGAGATTCAGTCTTAAAGGTACTGAGGTTTAGGGGGCCGGCTGGAGGGAGGGAACAGGGACATTGGTGGAGCAAAGGGGACGTAGTGGTGGAGTTAGTGATAACATTTCATGCCTGAAACAACTTGATTATGAACAACGTAGTAAATCAGTGTCTTTATTTTTTTTTAAATTTTTTTAAAAATTTTATTACACCGCTTTTAGACATACAATTGCAAGATGCTCATGTAGTTTTGGTTCTACAGTGTTGCAACACCCATCCCTCCACCTGAACCCATCTCCCATCACCCATGTCCCCAGCTCCCTATCCCCTCCCATACCCCAACTTCTTGGTGGGTTCTGTATGTCTTTTCTCTCCTCTCTATCTCTCCCTCCCGCCTACCTTTCCTACACATCGTAGAATGCAGTACATTAAAGGACATAACTGTTTCCACTAGTTTGATGGACTGTGCAGCTGCTGCGCCGTGCAACTTAGGGGCCTCATGGTCAGCATACAGACAACGAAAATGGCGGCTAATGTGGTGGGCAAGTCTCATCCGGCTGTTTCGGGACCCCCCCACCCCCGCCAGAGGTGATGGGCCAATCAGTGTCTTTATTAAAAAAATTTTTTTAATAAAAAGTAGAACCAAAAAGCTGGAGCAACAGTACAGTGGGTAAGGTCCATGCCTTGCATGTGGCTTACTTAGATTCAATATCTAACACTACTGAGTGTGGACCGAAAACAAATACAAAAAGTAGAACCATTAAAAAAAAATAGAGTGGGCTGGAGCAATACAGCGGGTAGGGTGTTTGACTTGCACAGGGCCAACCCTGGTTAGGCCCCCACATCCCATACGGTCCTACCAGCACCACCAGGAATAATTCCTGATTGCAGAGCCAGGAGTAACCCCTAAGAATCCACTTGTAACCTAGAAAGAA
Organism: Cryptotis parvus; assembly: GCA_021461705.1. Taxonomy (NCBI): domain Eukaryota; kingdom Metazoa; phylum Chordata; class Mammalia; order Eulipotyphla; family Soricidae; genus Cryptotis; species Cryptotis parvus. Next base: position 48,725 of record JAJIBD010000546.1, read on the forward strand.
AAATAAAGGAACTTGTATTGATATTTATTATGGAAATAATTTTTGAAATATTTTGAAGAGTACCTTAATTTCTTCAAAAGGTAACAACCCTAGAAATGTAGTCTCTTCTAGGAGAAATAATAAAAAAAAGAAGCACAGAGCTTTGTGCTGGCTTGTCAAAAAATATAAACATTGAATATTGCATTATGAGTGCTAAACTTCAAAATAATTATAGCTAAAAATGTGTAAGCTTTTTAAATGTGATTGCATGCCAAGTAAGTGCAAATAATTATTAATGCGCGCGTGATTTTTGTTGGTTGTGTTTTGTTTGAGGGCCACACCCTGAGCTGCTGCACTCGGATACTCCTGACAGTCTTGAGTGACTATATGGGGTGCTGAGGATTGAACCTGGGTCTCCATATGCAAGACAGGCATCCCACTCACTATACTATCGCTCCAGCTCTGCTCATGATTTTTAAGTTAGCTCTTTTAAGTTACAATAATTGAAAGCTTCTGTATTTACACAGACCTGCAGGTCCATGAGAGGAAGTTTTCCATGACTACTTCTGCAACTTCAAACACACTTTTTTCAAAGTGCAATTAGGTCTGATTAATAATCTCTTAGGATATATTTTGGCCATGACAAAGATTTTCATATGCAGAGGTAAAATAACCTAATTTAGGCATCTTTGAAAATGAGCCTTTGTAGGTTGAAAATTACTTGTTTGATACAAAGAACATTGGAAAAGAAGCGTAGTTGTTCATGTCTTCCCAATCTACCCTTGATTCTTGAATTAGTTACAGTTTGCAGAATGCTTGCTTTTAAAATGACATTGAGCGGACACTGTGGGCGCTTAACTATTCACATCTTCATTTATCTTTTGAACAAATACATAGTAATTTTCATTGTGTATTTTTAAAGTTCCTGTATTAGCTGTCTAAACTTTAGACTCTCTAAATTACTTTTTTTAAAATTTGTTGGTTTGTTTGTTTGTTTGTTGCTTTTTTTGGGTCACACCGGCAATGCTCAGGGATTTCTTCTGGCTCTGCACTCAGGAATTACTCCTGGCGGTGCTTGGGGGACCATATGGGATGCCGGGGATCGAACCCGTGCCAGCATGGGCTGGCCATGTGCAAGGCAAATGCCCTCCCCACTGGACTATCACTCCGGCCCGTACTTTTTTTAAAATGTATTTTTTGATGCCTGAATTACTTAATGTGTTATGTTTTGTAGGCCTGCTTTTTTTTTTTTTTTTGGTAAAGTAAGTTTGGCCCACTTTTTAGATGGCAAGGAACAAGGGCATACCAATAGTATCTTAAATGTTGGAAGCTTATTTTTAAAATGCCACCTTAGCAGAAGCACAGATTCTATAGACCAGTTCTTGAGGTCTGTTGACTTTGACCATTTGTTAGTCCTATACTATGTTTATATCTCATATACAAGAGACCATACTGTATTTGTGCCTTTAAAAGTTTTTGCTAGTTCCTTATTTGGGTCCTCCACAGAGTATGTGACTTATCACCTGATCTCCCGACCCCTCAGCCTTTATTGTCTATGGGACACATTTTCATATTCCTCTTTCTAGTTACTTTTAATTTTGGTGATAAATGCTCTGAATTCTATTATCTCCCTTTTGGAAGTGTTTACTTTTATTTAGGAAACAGTTCATTTACTGACAAAAACATCTTGGATTCTTAGAAGCTTTCATTTAAAGGCTTTGTAAGGGTTGGCGTGTTTTGATTTTGTTCATAGTTTCAGAGCACTTGCCTTACTCTGGATAACCGTAAGGATTTATGGCCTTGTTTTCTGAAGTACAGCCCACTTGAAGTTTTAAAAGCTTAAAATGGTTGCCACATTGCTCTTATCCTGGCAGAACTTGAATTTTGAAGTCAGAAGACCTCTCTGCATGGCAACTGCTGAACAATTAAAAACTCCTTATAGTTTACGCCCTGGAATCTCGGGAATTCTGGTCCTGCTTGCATCTATATTAAGAAGATTTTGCGCTCCTCTGGGGACTGCCCTCTTTGCTAACACTCCTTTCAGGGATTCCTGTCTTGATTTTTTGCTCAGAGGTTACTCCTGTGGTGCTTAGGGGACAGCTTAATCTTCTGTACTATCTCTCTGGCCCCATCTAGAATTCTGAAAGTCCGATCCCTTCTCTAACTTGTCAAGTGAGAAAGACCCAGGCTCAATTTCCAGGGTAAGGTGTGTTCAGTTGGATGGAATTGTTTAAACGTGGAACTCAGAGTTGAATTCCTCACAGTTTTCTTTAAGTCAAAGAAAGAAAATAGTCAAAGAAAATGAGATTGTAGCATATTTATACATAAGTTAATGGAACTTCTTCACTGATCGTCTCTTAGGCTAATAAAGTTCCACTTGGTATTCTTTGGGTATTAGTTCATTTTAAGTTAATAATGAAGTGTTAGTGACCATTCAGTGTCCCTAATGGTTTGAATAACTTTAGTATACTTCAGAAAATCTGTTAAAGATAAAAGTTTATCAAAGTGGTTTATCTTTCCCAAAGATAAACACTGTAGAATAAATCAAAGTATAGTCATTTGTTGGAGGACAGGTTTAGCTATTCTGGGAGTTTTGTTGTTTTGCCCACTCCCAGCTTAATCTATTTAAGTCAAGGTTCATTCTAATGAGACCTCTCTTCTATGTAAATACTGCTAGAGGGTGTGGCAGTTACAGAAGTCACCTTGATTGAATAACTTCTGAGTTATACATCTACTAAGACTTCTATGTTTTCTAGATTGGGCACAGCTCCTCTTTATGCCCACTGCACCCAGCGTGGGACAGTTAGAATTTACCAGGAGACTACCACCCTGGCTACGCTGAGACTATAGGAAGTATAGGAAGGATCATACTAGTTTGCTCTAAGCAGGCGAGTTGTTTGACCCTTTCAGTACGAGAACAAGATACTCAGAGTCACCCTGGTGCAGATAATAATAAGAAGGACCTTGTGGGTACCATCTAGATTACATGAAGCTCATGAAGTTAAGATGTATTACTTTATATCAGCCCTCTCTCTCTCTCCAGTGTTTTACATAAGAGATAATCTTGGTAGAAAGGATTAGACCTTGGCATAACCTTTGTTTATACCTGCAATAGGGGTGGCACTACACTGTTTAGAGTTCTTTGTTGACATGACCCTCCTGATTGGATTACTTTGGTGTATATAAGGGGGCTGACTTGAGGCCCCTTCACCTTTACCTTTTGGGCCTTTTAGCTTTCGGCTTTTGGCTCCTGTGGCTTTTGGCTCCTCGGCCTTTTGCTTTTGGCTTTTGGCTTTTTGTTCTTTGGCCTTTTGCTCCTTCTTCTGGGTAGGACTCAGCTCGGGTGAGATCCTCTCTCTTTGGTGGGAGACTTAGGCTCTTTTGTATGGTCTTAAGTTCAGACCAGAGCTAGAGTTTGTTCGTTATATTGGAGTGCTGTGGAAGAGCTTTTGTACTATTAAGAGCCTTTTTGGAACTGCACCAGACTCATGAGTTTTCATCTGTTCCCCGGCGTCCTTGGAGGTAGAAGAGAACCTCTGTCCTGACACTGTCGGGGACCCTGGCGGAGTTCCCTGACAGTCGTTAATTTGCTTTTGGTTGCAAGTTTTAAAGCCTGGGTGACAATCTCATTGTCTATCAGTAAAGTGTTTTAATGTGTAATCTTTTCTTACAACCAACTTAATATGAGGCTTTTAAAAGTTATATTTATGATAACAGCAAACAACAAAGCCTTTAAGTAATTACATAACCACCTGATTTCAAATACTTGTCACCATAGTAATTACATTGGCTATATTAGCTTCACCTCACTATTTAACTATTTTTGGAGATACCCACACCCACGAGATCTGTTGAACCTTAATTTTTATAATGTATATAATTAAATAGAATTACTTCTCCTAAATCTCACAACTGTTAACTCTTCTATTTTTGTTAAAGGTTTAAAATGTTTGATTACTTTTTCTTTTTAGTAAAATTGCTTCTTGTTAACTTTACATTTTTATTATACTTCGTTAACTGAAAGTATAATGACTCACAGACATGGGGGCAGAGCTGCTACTGGCTCTCGCTGTGCCCAGCTGCTCACGAGGCGCCTGGGAGGGCTGGCGGGTTCTAGCCCTGGCCCACCACCCAAGCAGAGCCTCGCAACAAGCCAGACGACCCTCCACTCCATGATGGCCTCCATTTTCCACATCCGACTTCCCCTCATCAGAACTCCACCCAGCAGTCCAGCCTATCACAGCCCGGCTCGCATGGCTGCTTGCGATTGCACAGTTCATCAATAAATGCTGAATTTAGAGATGACTACAAGAGTATGCTACCCCAAAGGCAGAGCCTGGCAAGCTACCCGTGTTGTATTTGATATGCCAAATACCAGTAACAATTATAGACCTCATTCCCATAACCTGATGGAATTGAGGCTCTTTATGTTCCTGGAGCAAGCAGGTGCCCTTGGACTCTACTTAAATGAGACAGGACATATGGAAATGCTACTGTGCCCGGCTCGAGCAAATCGATGATGAACGGGAAGACAGTGATACAGTGAAGACAGTGAACTGAAAGTATTCTCTTTATAAGCTTCAACTAGTTTCCCATAAAATTTTGTATTCCACTTAAAAAATGCAGTGCCCTGGACGTCCAGCAGCTCCCTGCTCTCCCCACCCAGCAGCTCCCTGCTCTCCCCACCAGGTGCGTTCCGTGCCAGGCAGCCCCCGAGGCACCCCTTTCTAGCATAAAGGGCTGGAACTTTGAGAAGGGAACCAAGCCACACCCAGCTTCTTCGGACTGCCCTCCTGCTGCCATCCACCCCGACGCCCAGCAGCTCCCCACTCTCTCCACCAGGTGCGTTCCCACGGCGGGCAGCCCCCGAGGCACCCTTTTCCAGCATAAAGGGCTGGAACTTTAAGAAGGGGACCAAGCCACACCCAGCTTCTTCAGACCGCCATCCTGACGCCATCCGCCACGGCGCCCAGCAGCTCCCCGCTCTTCCCAACAGGTGCGTTCCCGTGGTGGGCAGCCCCCATGGCACCCCTTTCCAGCATAAAGTGCTGGAACTTTGAGAAGGGGACCAAGCCACACCCAGATTCTTCGGACCGCCCTCCTGGCGCCATTCGCCCCGATGCCCAGCAGCTCCCCGCTCTCCCTATCAGGTGCGTTCCTGCGGCGGGCAGCCCCCGAGACACCCCCTTTCCAGCATAAAGGGTTGGAACTTTGAGAAGGGGACCAAGCCACACCCAGCTTTTCGGATCTTCCACTGGACTACATTCACCCCGACACCCTGACTCCAGAACCACCCAGCGACACTCCAAAATTCAAAACCGATCTACCTGAGATACCACTGAGCATTTGCCCCTATATTCTTTGCTATACATCCCTAACTGCAAAGTAATTCAGGCACCTACTAACTCCATTGACTAGTCACCCATAGCACACATTTTCACCCCTATGATAGTCATTATGGTAAAGCAACACAGAATTCCTTCAAGCTCTATGATTGAAGTCACTAATACAGATGAGTCAAGCAATAACAATGAGCTATATAACCTCTCTGAAAAGGAATTTTGGAAGGAACTGTTAAAGATTCACAAGGAATTCAAAGAAACAATGGAATATAAAGTCAATAAAATACAAGAGAACATGAGAGCAGAATTTAGTAAATTTCAGACCAAAGTACAAGCAGAAATGACAGATATTAAAAATGAGGTAAGTGAACTGAAAACACAGGGGAAGGCCTCCAAAAGCAGAGTAACAGCTACTGAAGAAAGAATTAGTGATCTCAAAGACGAGGTTCTGAGATTCTGTAGACAACACCAGAAGATGGAGAAAAGACTCACAATCAACTAACAGACTACCAGAGAAAATCGGGATAAAGCCAAAAGGAACAACATACGCATCATTAGGGTCCCAGAAGGGCAAGAAGAAAACCCTGCTGAAGAAGAAACTGTCAAAGCCATCATCGCTGAGAAGTTCCTTGAACTGAAGAAAACATGCTCCCAGATACAGGAGGCCCGCAGGATACCAGCTAAAAAGAAACCACAATAAGAATACTCCAAGACACATCCTTATTAAAATGACAAAAACGATAGAGATAGAATACTGAAAGCAGCAAGATCAAAGAAGGAAATCATATACAAAGGAGTATCCCTGAGATTTACAGCAGACTTCTCAGATGAAACATTCCAAGCCCCAAAAAGCTGAATACACATTTTTTCTAGTGCACATAGAACATTCTCCATGATAGACCATATACTGAGCCACAAAGCATACCTCAACAAAAAAAAAGAGAGAAATTGTGTCAACTATCTTTTAAGATCATGATGCACTGAAAATAGTAGTTAACCATACACAGAAGCAGGGAGTCAAACCAAACACCTGGAAACTGAACAGCTCACTGCTGAACAACAAATGGGTCATAGAAGAAATCAAACAGGAAATCCAAAGATTCCTAGAAACAAATGACAATGAAGACACCAACTATCAGAACTTGTGGGACACAGCAAAAGCTGTGTTAAGAGGAAAGTTCATAGCTCTGCAAGCATTCATCAGGAAAGAAGAAAGGGCCCATATTAATAACCTGACCTCACAGCTGAAAATATTAGAAAAGATCAACAAAAGAAACCGAACCCAGGCAGAAGGAAGGAAATAATAAAACTTAGGGAGGAAATGAATGAGCTGGAAACCAAAAAATAAATCCGAAAGACTAATGAAACCAAGAGCTGGTTCTTTGAAAAAATAAAGAAGATTGACAAACCATTGGCAAGACTTGTAAGGACAGGGAAAGAGAGAACCCAAATAAACAGAATCAGGAATAAAAATGGTGACATCGCAACAGAAAAGACAGAAATCCAAAAGATCATCAGAGATTACTTTGAGAACCTGTATGCCGTGAAACATGAGAACCTAGAAGAAATGGATAAATTCCTGAAGTCCTATAACCTCCCACAATTGAAACAACAAGACCTCCAATACGTGAATAAGCCTATCGCCATCGAGGAAATAGAAACAGTAATTAAAAGTCTGCCCAAACACAAAAGCCCAGGTACAGATGGGTTCACTAGTGAATTCTACCAAACCTTTAAGGAGGACCTACTGCCTGTCCAAGCTCTTCCAGGAAATAGAAGAAACAGAAACACTCCCAAACAGCTTCTACGAGGCACACATCACTCTGATGCCCAACAGGGTGAGAGAACACAAAGAAGGAAAATTACAGACCAATTTCCTTGATGAACACAGATGCTAAGATCTTCAACAAAATACTAGCAAACAGAATCCAAAGACTCATCAAGAAGATTATACATCATGACCAAGTAGGATTCATCCCGGGAATGCAAGGATGGTTCAACATTCACAAATCAATCAACATAATACATCATATCAATAAAAGAAAAATAAAAACCACATGATCCTATCAATAGATGCAGAAAAAGCATTTGACAAGACCCAGCACCCATTCATGATTAAAACCCTCCAGAAAATAGGAATTGAAGGAAGCTTCCTCAAGATAGTCAAAGCCATCTACCAAAAGCCACAGCGAGTATCATTCTCAGTGGGGAAAAATTGAAAGCCTTCCCCTTCAGATCAGGAACATGACAAGGTTGCCTCTTTTATTCAATATAGTACTGGAAATACTCGCCATAGCAGTCAGAGAAGAAAAAGAACATTAAGGGCATCCAGATAGGCAAGGAAGAAATCAAGCTATCTTTATTTGCAGATGACATGATATTATACTTAGAGAACCTTAAACTCTCGTCCCCAAAATTCTTAGAAACAATAGATATGTATAGTAGAGTGGCAGGGTACAAAATCAATACCCAAGAGTTGATGGCTTTCCTATACACAAATAACGAAAGAAAAGAAAGGGATATTAAGTAATCAATTCCATTCACAATTGTACCACAGAAAATCAAATACCTAGAAATCAGCTTAACCAAGTGTGTAAAGGACCTATACAAAGAGAACTATAAGACACTGCTTCAAGAAATAAAAGAGGACACGAGGAAATGGAAGCACATTCCCTTCTCATGGATGGGGAGAATTAACATTGTCAAGATGGTAATACTCCCTAGAGCTTTGTACAGATTCAATGCGGGTTCCTATAAGGATACCCATGACATTCTTTAAAGAAAATGACCAAACACTCCTGAAATTCATATGGAATAATAAACCCCCACGGATAGCTAAAGCAATCCTAGGGAAAAAGAAGATGGGAGGGATCACCTTTCCCAACTTCAAACTGTTCTACAAAGCAGCAGTAATAAAAACAGCGTGGTACTGGAATAAAAACAGACCTGTGGATCTATGGAATAGTGTTTGTAACCTGATACCAACCCTCAAAGGCATGATCAGTTAATCTTTGATAAAGGTGCAAAGAGTCCAAACTGGAGTAAGGAAAGCCTCTTCAACAAGTGGTGCTGGGAAAACTGGACAGCTACATGTAAAAAAATGAATTTGGACCTGTGTCTAACACCTTGCACAAAAAATCAGATCAAAATGGATTAAAGATCTCAATATCAGACCTGAATCCATAAAAGTACATTGAAGAAAATATAGGAAAAACCCTCCACGACATTGAAGCTAAAGACATCTTCAAAGGTAAAACACCATTAACAAAGCAACTAGAAGAAAAGATTAACATATGGGACTACATGAAACTAAAGAGCTTCTGCACCTCGAAAGGAACAGTGACCAAAATAGAAAGACAGTCCACAGAATGGGAAAGAATATTCACCCAATACCCATCTGATAAGGGGTTAATATCCAGGATATATCAGGCACTGGTACAGCTATATAAGAAGAAAACAGCCAACCCCATAAAAAATGGGGAGAAGTGATGAGCAGAAACTTTGACAAGGAAGAAATTCGAGTGGCCAAAAGGCATATGAAAAAATGCTCATCATCACTAATCATCAGAGAGATGCAAATCAAAACAAAAATGAGATATCACCTCACACCACAGAGACTGGCCCATATTCAAAAGGATAAAAGCAACAAGTACTGGCATGGATGCGGGAATAGGGGACTCTCATACATTGTTGGTGGGAATGTCGACTTGTACAACCTTTCTGGAAAACAATATGGACATTCCTCCAAAGACTAGAAATTGAACTCCCTTTTGACCCAACCATACCACTCCTGGGAATATACCGGGGAAGCCAAAATCACACAGCAGAAACACAATCCGCACTTTTATTTTCATAGCAGCACTATTCACAATAGCCAGAACCTGGAAACAACCAGTATGCCCAAGAAATGATGACTGGATAAAGAAACTGTGGTACATCTACACAATGGAATACTATGCAGCTGTTAGGAAAAATGAAGTTATGAAATTTGCCTATAAATTGATGGACAGGAAAGGATCATGTTGAGTGAAATTAGTCAGAAGGAAAGAGAGAGACATAGAATGACTGCATTTATTTGCATGACATAAATATATCAGGTGGTCTTACCAAAAGTGGAAATTACCGCAAACGTGAGGAAGTCAGAGGATAGGTAAGACAGAGAAGGGAACATGAGTGAATAAATGTCGAAAGGGCTGATACCAACCTAGAACTGAGCATTAAATACAGGCCAAAAAATGCACATGATTGCTTCCAAGTGTATGTAGTGCAACCCACAATTTGTAGGAGAAGGAAGGGAGAGAGAGGGAGAAAGAAAAGACATAAAGAACCTGCCATTTAGGCAGCCTATGGGATGGGGAGGGAATTGGGGACATTGGTGGTGGGAAATGGGCACTGGTGGAGGGCGGGTGCTGGAACACTATGTGACCAAAACCTCTAAACATGAACAATGTTGTAATTGTATATCTCATGGTGGTATAATAAAATGTTTAATTAAAAAAAAAGAAATCTTTGGACCTTGAAACATCTGATTTTATGACCTTATCCCAAAGAAAAGTTAAGAGTTGTGTATGTTAAAGCAATAAGCATAGCATGTTTGTGAATATGCATTAAGAATATTTTGTCTACAATAAATAATAACCAGCAAAAAAATGCAGTGCCCTGTCTATTATATAGAGATTCTCTC